>JAJHZJ010000426.1:12423816-12696234 GCA_023548195.1 Bettongia penicillata ogilbyi | reverse complement strand
TAATACAGTTACCCCCAAAGTCTGCTACTGGCTTCCTGGCTGCTGGATAGCATTCCACTCTCACCTTAGTGAAGCACACCTTTCCGACTAAACTTCTAAGGTGTCTTGGGTTTGGAAATTGTTTCATCTTGCCCTTTTGTTGATTCTGTTGCCCCAGAATTATGTTTTTTATTTTTATTTTTTTAGTTTATGAATTAAACAAGCATTTCTGTAGCATAATATAACAAAAATGATTCCACACGAAACTGGACATCCATTATATATGACTGGCTATTCTTTTCAAATGTATAATAAAATTATCATATGAATTTACTCCTGTTTTCATTTTGAGACATTTTTAAATGTTGTTTGGAGAGAAAATTAAGAGAACTCAAATGAGTCCTGCTTTTACTCCACCATCTTGGCTCCACCCCATCATTTATTTGTTCAATAACTCAGTTTATTTATTTTTTTTTTTGTGACATTTACAGAGGCATGACAACTTTGTAAAGGAATCACAAGGTTTGGCCACAATTTTCCATTAAGTTTAACACTTTTTCCTCCACTTAATGACATTTTATTTTTTTCAATTGTATGTAAAGATAATTTTCAACATTCACTTTTATATGATTTTGAGTTTAATTTTTTTGTCCGTTCCATCCTCCCTCCCCAAGACAGAAGCTATCTGATACAGGTTGTACATGTACAATCATATTAAATATATCTACATTATTCATGTGAAAGTAGAATCAGAACAAAAGAGGACAACCAAGAGGAAGGAAAAAAGTGAAAATTGTACTCTATCTGTATTCAGAATCCATAGTTCTTTCTCTGGAGGTGGTTAGAATTTTCCATCAACAAGCTTTTGGAATTGTCTCGGATCATTGTTTTGCTGAGAAGGGCTAAGTCTATCATAGCAGATCGCTGGAAAATTTTGCTGTTCTTCTATACGATGCTTTCCTGGTTCTGCTCTTTTCACTCAGCATCAATTCATATTAGTCTCTCTAGTCTTCTCTGAAATTCACATGCTCATCATTTCTTATAACACAATAATAATCCAAACATTCATATGACACATCTTATTCAATCATTTCCTGTTCAGCCATTCCCCAATTGATGTACATTCTCTCAATTTCCAATTCTTTGCAACCACAAAAAGAGCTACTATAAATAATTTTGTACATGTGGACCCTTTTATCTTTTTTCATGATCTGTTTGGGATAGAGACATAGGAGTGGTATTGCTAGATTAAAGGGTATGGACAATTTGATTGACCTTTGGGCAGAGTTCAAATTGCTCTTTAGAATGGTCGGATCAGTTCACAAGTCCACCAATAATGCATTAGTGTTCCAATTTCCTCATATCTTCTCCAACATTTATCATTTTCTTTTTGTCTCATATTAGACAATCTGATCTATGTGAAGTCCTCAGTGTTGTTTTAATTAGTGTTTCTCTAGTCAACAGTGATTTAGAGCATTTTTTATATGAATATAGATAGCATGAATTTCTTCATCTGAAGACTACTTGTTTATATCCTTGCACCACTTTTCAATTGAGGAATGATTGATATTCTTATACTTTTGACTCAGTTCTATATATTTTTAGAAATCAGACCTTTTTAAGAAACAGTGGGTGTGAAAAAAAATTCACAGTTTAGCATTTTCCTTCTGATCTTGGTTGCACTGGTTTTCTTTA
Source organism: Bettongia penicillata ogilbyi (assembly GCA_023548195.1). NCBI lineage: Eukaryota > Metazoa > Chordata > Mammalia > Diprotodontia > Potoroidae > Bettongia > Bettongia penicillata. The sequence goes on along the minus strand of JAJHZJ010000426.1, from coordinate 12,694,560 downwards.
TGCAAAGTCATTTTAATTTCATGTAATCAAAATTATCCACTTGCATTTCATAATGCTCTCTGTCTCTTGTTTGTTCATAAATTCTTCCCTTCTCCATAGATCTGACAGGTAAACTATTCCTTGCTCTCCTAATTTGCCTATGGTGTCCCCCTCTATGTCTAAATTATATATCCATTTTGACCTTATCTTAGTACAGAGTGTGAGATATTGGTCTATACCTAGTTTTAGCCGTACTATTTTCCAGTTTTCCTAGCAATTTTTGTCAGATAGTGAACTCTTATCCTAGAAGTTGATTGAGTTTATCAAACTGATGATTTATATGGGTGTATTTTATATCCTGCAACTTTGCTTAAGTTAATTTTTCTATTTAAAGTAATTTTAGTTGATCCTTTAGGATTCTTTAATACAGCATCATATGATCTTCAAAGTAGGATAATTTTATTTTGTCATCTCCTGTTCTAATTCCTTCCTTTTTTCCTTCTCTTATTGCTAAAGCTAACATTTCTAGTACAACATTGAATGGGCATCCTTATTTCACCCCTAATCGTATCCCCATTGTATATAATGCTTGCTGATAGTTTTAGATATATATAGCTTAACATTTTAAGGGAAACTCCATTTATTTCTATGTTCTTTAATGTTTTTAAAAAGAATGGATGCCATATTTTGTCAAAAACTTTTTCTGCATCTATGAAGATAATCATATTATCTCTGTCAGTTTTGTTGTTGATAGTTTTCTTAATATTGAACTAACCCTGCATTCCTGGTATGAATCTATCCTGGTCATAGAGTATTACCTTGGTGATAAATTGCTGTAATTTCTTTGCCAATTTGTATTTAATTTTTTGCATCAACATACATTAGGAAAATTAGTTTATAATTTATTTGTTTGATTCTTCCTGAATCAGATATCGGTACCATATTTGTGTCCTAAAAGGAATTTGGTAGGACTTCTTCTTTCCCTATTTTTCCAGGTAGATTATATAGTACTGTAATTAATTGTTTAAATGTTTAGTACAGTTCACTTGTAAATCCATCTGGCCCTGGAGATTGTCTCTTAAGGAGTCTATTGATGACTTGTTTAAATTATTTTTCTAATATGGGCTTATTTAAGCATTTTATTTCTCTTTTGTTAATCTGTGCAATTTATATCCTTGTAAATATTCATCCACTTCCATTAAGATTGTTACATTTATTGTCATTTGGTTGGGAAGAATAGTTCCTAATTATTGTTTTAATTTCCTCTTCATTGCTGGTAAATTCCCTTTTCATTTTTGATACTGAAAATTTCACTTCTTTCTTTTTAAAAAAAATTTCTTTCTTCTTTCTTTAAAAAAAATCAAATGAACAAAAACTTTATCTATTTTATTGTTTCACTATTCCAGCTCTTAGTTTTATTTATTAGTTCAATAGTTTTCTTACTTTCAATTTTATTAATCTGTCTAATTAATTCTATTAATCTGTCATCTGAGATGGTCAGTTTTTGTGAGGGGCCATGTATCACTGAAAAGAAAAAGTATATTCCTTTCTATCTCTATTCAATGTTCTAGCTTTTCCTAAATTTCAACTTTGATTAAGTTAAATTCAGCTCTTTAACTGATTTCTTGTTTATTTTGTGATTAGATTTATCTATTTCTGAGAGAGGGAAATTGAGGCTGCCAACTAGTACAGTTTTACTGTATATTTCTTCCTGTGACTCACTGAACTTCTCTTCTAAGGATGTAATATACTACTTGATGCATATGTGTTTAGTATTAGTATTATTTCATTGTTTATGGTACCTTTTAGCACGATGTAGTTTCCTTCCTTATCTGTTTAAATTAGACCTGTTTTGCTTTTGCTTTATCTGAGATCAGGATTGCTATTCCTGCTTTTTTTTTTTTTTACCTTCAATTGAAGTATATTATATTCTGGCAGTCTTTTCCTTTACTCTGTCTGTATCTCTCTGCTTCAAATGTGTTTCTTGTAATATATAGTACAGTTCTTGTTTTTGATATACTCTGCAATCCATTTCTCTTTTATCAATGTTCATCCCATTCACATTCAATTATGAACTCATTTTTAACCATCTTTATACTTTCTCGCTCCTATCACCTTATCTCTCTTTGCTACTTTTGATTCTGACCAACCCCTCCCTCAAACTGCCCTCATGTTAGCCCCCTCCCTTTTTCCCCCTTTTCCTGTACTATTTCTACCCTCCTTTCAATCCATTCCTTCCTTTTCTTTCCCCTTTTCCCTCCAAGGTCCCTATAGGGTAAGATAAATTTCTATACTCAACTGAGTGTGTATGTTATTCTTTCATTGAATCAAAGCTGATCAGAGTAAGGTTCAAACAATGCCCATCTCCTCCCTTCTTTCCTTCTAATACAATAGATATTTTGTGCCTTTTCATGTGATGTAATTTATCCTATTCCTCTCACTTTCCTTTTCTCCCAGCACAATCCTTTTCTTCATCCCTTAATTTTTTTTATAGCATCACATCAAAGTCAACTTTTACCCACACACTCTATGTACACTCCTTCTAACTTTTCTAATAGAGATACAATTCTCAAGAGTTACAAGTATTATCTTCCTGGGTAAGGAAAGCAGTTTAAATTGTATCAAATAAAATGATTTTCTTTTTTTCCTTTCTCATTTACCTTTTTATGCTTTTCTTAAACCATGTATTTGAATATCATATTTTCTGTTTTGCACTGATCTTTTCATCAGGAAAATTTAAAATTCTCCTATTTCATTGAATTTCCACCTTTTCCCCTGAGAAATGATGCTCAGTTTATCTAAGTAGTTGATTCTTGATTTTAATTCAAGCTTCATTGCCCTCCAGAGTAGCATATTCCAAATTCTCTGATCATTTAATTCAAAGCTATGAAGTCTCATATAATCCTGACTGTGACTCCTTGATATTTGAATTGCTTTTTTTCCCTAGATGTTTGGAGTATTTTCTCTTTGTATTCATAATTCTGGTATTAGGCTGCAATATTCCTTGGAGTTTTCATTTTGGGATGTTTTCAGGAGGTGATCAGTGGATTTTTTCAATGACTGTTTTACCCTCTGCTTCTAGGATATCAGTGGTTTTTCTTGAGAAATGGAGTGGCAAGAATCATGGGATAGGTTTTGTACACAAGACACAGTAGTACATTACTATTGGAAGCTGCTGTTTGATAAACCCAAAAACTCCAGCTTCTGGGATAAGACCTTACTATGTGACAAAACCTGCTAGAAAAACTCAAAAATAGTATGACTGAAACTAGGTCTGTCTAATGGCAAGTAAAGTAGGCTCTTTTGCTGTTTTTGTTTTAGTATAATCAAGAAGAATAATACCTCTATTTGAATGTGATTAAGAGGATCTTTCCCACTCATTGATGGGCCTGCCTATTGTGAGAAGCTTGATTAGGGGAGTTATTTTGTAGGAGGGTCCCAAGGACCTTTTGTTTTTTTTTTCTACTGAGGTACTGGGTCAGAGGGTTATGCCCTCTGACTCTAAAATGTGTATAAATACTCTGAGGGTTAAGTTTTACTTTGGGGCTTAGTTTTGGTAAGAAGATTTATGTGCCAAAGGAGGACTCTGTAAAGGTCCTAAGGAGCCTCGCCCCGCCTAACTTTGAGAACCCAGATGTTATACTTCCCTCTCTGGTAATTATGGTCAGACAACTGTCTGTCTGTTGAATTATAGTCCGACAGAGGGAGCCATGTGTCTTAATTACTTTGGGGTTCAAGGTGTTGATTCCTCTGAAACAGGTGAATGATATATGTGTTTGACTAAAAGATTGATACATGTACTTGATTAAAATGATTGTTAATCCCTCAGAAGTTGCTTGTCTTTTATGAATGAGTATCTAAGAATCTGTGATAGCAGCCCCTCCACCCGTGTATGTTGGGGGGGCTTACTGATACAGCATAGACCAATATCTCACACTCTATACTAATATAAGGTCAAAAATGGATACATGGCTTAGACATAAATGATGATACCATAAGAAAATTAGGAGGGCAAAGAATAGTTTACCTGTCAGGTCTATGGAGAAGGGAAGAATTTATGACCCAGTAAGAGGAAGAGAACATTTTGAAATGCAAAATGTATAATTTTGATTACATGTAATTAAAATGGCTTTGCACAAATAAAGCCAATGCAACCAAGATTAGAAGAAAGTTGGTACATTTTGTTTTTTACAGAAAGTGTTTTTGATAAATGTCTACTATCTAAAATACATAGAGACCTGAGTCAAATTTATTAGAAAACTAGTCATTCCTTAATTTAAAAAATGGTAAAAGGATAGAAACAGGCAGTTTTTAGATGAAGAAATTAAAGCTATCAAAGATGGCAGAGTAGAAGCAGAGACATGCCTGAGCTCTAACCTCAAATCGCTCAAAATACCAGTAGAAAATGACTGAACAAATTCTAGGCAGCAGAAGCCACAAAATAACAGAGTGAAACAGATTTCAAGCCCAAGACAATATGGAAGGACAACAGGACGTGTCTATTGCACCAGGTTTGCAGCAGAGTGCAGGCAAGTGTGGTCTGTGCCAACACAGACAAAACTGGAGTAGAGCTCAGGGTGCTGAGTCACTGGAAGTTGTACTGATTTCCAGACTTCTCAACACATAAACAACAAATACAGGTGCAAATGTCAGTAGGAAAGCTCTCTCACTTGGCTGAGAGCAGACATGGTCTGAGAGCAGGCACACAGTGGCAGCTGCTCCTGGAGCTCTTGGCCTAAAGGCAGTGGGGGAGTCAAATGACTGATCTGGGTCACAGTCCTGGGTGGTGGTCCTAGGGTGAGGAGGAGAGCTGACATGGCAGAAGTTGTGGCTGTGGATAGGGAATCCTACTTGCAATTCCATAGAAGAAAAGATTGTGGTTGCTCACAGACCAGAGTGCAACTCAGGAGAGTAGTAAACATTCACTCTTAATTATGCCATCTTGAAGGAACTGAGAACTTACAGATCTCTAGAGATATCTCTGCAAAAACTACACAAACCTCTGAAACTTGGGGCAGTACACTCTTCACTCAACAAAGAGCTCAAAAGTCAGGTAATTGGATGGGGAAATGACCAAAAAGGAGAAAATAAGATTATAGAGCTTACCTTCTTGGTGAAAAGGTATTTTCTTATGACAAGAAAGATCAAAGCATATAACTGAAGGAAGACAGCAAGGTCAAAAAGGTCATACATCCAAAGCCTCCAAGAAAAAATATGAAGTGGGCTCAGGTCATAGGAAAAAAGTGATTTTGAAAATCATGTAATAGAAATAGAGGAAAAAGTTGGGAAGAGAAATGAGAATGATGCAAGAAAATCATGAAAAATGAATGAAAAGCTGGCTAAAAGAGATTAAAAAATGTTGAAGAAAGTAACGCCTTTAAAAATAGACTAACTGAAATGGCAAAATAGATACAAAAAGCCAATGAGGAAAAGAATGCCTCACAAAGCAGAACTGGCTAAATTGAAAAGGAGGTCCAAAAGCTCACTGAAGAAAATAATTCCTTCAAAATTAGAATGGAACAGATGGAATCTAGTGACTTTATGAGAAATCAAGAAGTTATAAAACAAAACCAAAAGAATGAACAAATAGAAGGCAATGTGATATATCTGATTGGAAAAAACAACTGACTTGGAAAATAGATCCAAGAGAAATAATTTAAAAATTGTTGGTCTACCTGAAAACCATGATAAAAAAAGAGCCTAGACACCATCTTTCAAGATTTACCAAGGAAAACTGCCCTGATATTATAGAGTCGGATGGTAAAATAGAAATGGAAAGAATCCACCAATAACCTCCTGAAAGAGATCCCAAAAAGAAAACTCCCAGGAATATTCAAATTCCAGAGTTCTCTGGTCAAGGAAAAAATATTGCAAGCATCCAGAAAGAAACAATTCATGTAGTATGGAAACACAATCAGAATAAAAAAGGATTTAGTAGTTCTACACTAAGGCATCAGAGGACTTGAAATATGATATTTCAGAGGTCAGAGGAACTAGGATTAAAACCAAAGAATCACCTACCCAGAAAAATTGATTATAATACTTCAGGGAAAAAATGGAATTTCAATGAAATGGAGGCCTTCCTAGTATTCTTGTTGAAAAGATCAGAGCTAAAGAGAAAATTTGACTTTCAAATACAAGAATCAAGAGAAATATGAAAAGGTAAACAGAAAAGAGAAGTCATACAAGACTCATTAAAGTTGAACTGTTTACATTTCTACATGAAAGATGATATTTATAACTCATGAGACCTTTCTGAGTATTAGGGTAACATATACACACACATACATATGTTTATGCATACATACATACATATATGCACATATATGCACATACATATATACACCTATATATCTAATGTATACATGTATTCATGTGTGTGCATATTATATATAAACTACTTTATGTGTGTGTATGTATGTATGTGTGTATACAGACAGAAGGAACAGGGTGAGTTGTGTGTTAAGGGAAGATATCTAAAGAATAAAATTAAATGTTGAGAGGAATGTACAGGGAGTAAGAGAAAAGGAGAGTCAGATTGTAGTAAATCATCTCACATAAAAAAGACAAAAAGGAATTTCTAAAATGGGGGAAGAGAGGCAGGTGAGAGGGAATAAGTGAGCCTTTCTCTCTTCCTTTGGCTTAAGGAGGGAATAACACACACTCAGTTGCTTATGGAAATCTATCTTACCCTACAGGAAGGTGTGGGGGGAGGAACTGAAGAGATAAGAGAGGGAAGGCAATTGAAGGGACAACAAATTAGGGGAAGAAGTAATCAGAAAAAAATACTATTGTGGGGGACAGATCAAGGGAGAGAATGGAATAAGTGGAAGTCAGGACAGGATTGAGGGGAAATGTGTTTAGCATTTTGCAACATGATGGTTATGGAAATCTTGTACATGACTACATATGTATGTTCTATATCAAATTGCTTGCTTTCTCAATGTGGGTAGGCAGGGAGAGAGGAAGGGAGAGAATAAGAAACTCAAAGCTTTAAAAATGAATGTCAAAAATTGTTTTTAAATGCAACTGGGGAATATGTTGTACAGGCAATGTGGCATAGACATCTATCTTGTCCTACAGGAAAACAGATGGGAGAGGGATGAGAGAAGGGTGGGTGATAGAAGGGAGGGCAGGTTGGGAAAAAAACGTAGTTGTGCATGCTGTCCTGGGGGAGAGGAAAGAAGTGGGGAGAAAATTTGGAATTCAAAATCTTGTGGAACTGATTGAAAACTGAAAATAAATAAATTATATACAAAATTAAAAAAGAAACTAAATCAGTCTATAGTCATTTGTAGAAATCTAAATCAGTGTTGTTTAGAGAAGTGCAAATTAAAACAACTCTGACATACTACTTCCTACTTATCAGATTGTCTAATACGATGCAAAAGGAAAATGATAAATATTAAAGAAAATGGGAAAATTGGAACACTAATGCATTGTTGATGGAGTTGTGAACTGATCCAACTATTGTGGAGAGCAATTTAAACTATGCCCAAAAGGCAGTCACATTGTGCATACCCTTTGATCCAACAATGCCACTCCTAGGTCTGAATCCCAAAGAGATCATAAAAAAGAGAAAAGGTACCATATTTCCCCAATATTTATAGTAGTTCTTTTTGTGGTATGAAGAATTAGAAACTGAGAGGATGACCATTCATTGGGGAGTGGTAAAACAAGTTGTGGCATATGAATATAATTGAATATTGTGCTATCTGAAATGACGAACAAGCAGATTTCAGAAAAAAAAGTCCTGCAGATTTTTACATGAACTGATGTTGAGTGAAGTGAGCAGAACCAAGAGAACATTGTACACAGCAACAGCAACGTTTTGCAATGATCAGCTGTGATTGATTTAGCCCTTCTCAGCAATACAATGATCTAAGACAATTCTAAGACTCATGATGGAAAATGATGTCCACATACAGAGAAAGAACTATGGATTCTGAATACAGATTGAAATGTATAATTATCACTTTTTCCCTTGTGGTTCTTCCCTACTGTTCTGATCCTTCTTTCACAACATGACTAATGTGGAAATCTGTTGAATATGCTTGTATATATATATAGCCTGTATCAGATTATTTATATTACAGATATGGAAGGGAGAAAATTTTGGAAGTTAAAAATAAATTTAGAAAACTATCTTTACATGTAAATGGAAAAAAATAAATGATTTTTTTTATTTTTTAAATTTATTTATTTATTTAACTTTTTACATTCATTTTCATAAAATTCTGGGTTCTAAATTTCTCCCCATTTCTCCCCTCCCCCACTCCAATACACCAAGCCTTCTAATTTTCCCTATCACCAATCTGGCCTCTCTTCTATCATCCCCCCTTCTCTTGTCCCCATCTTCTCTTTTGTCCTGTAGGGCCAGAGGACTTTCTATTCCCCATTAACTGTATTTCTTATTTCCTAGTAGAAAGAACAATACTCAACAGTTCTTCCTAAAACTCTGAGTTCCAAATTCTCCCCATCCCTCCCTCCCCACCCATTCCCTTTGGGAAGGCAGACAATTCAATATAGGCCATATCTGTGTAGTTTTGCAAATGACTTCGATAACAGTTGTGTTGTATAAGACTAACTGTATTTCCCTCCATTCTGTTCTGCCCTGCATTGTTTCTATTCTGTCTTTTCATCCTGTCCCTCCCCAAGAATGTTGACTTCAAAGTGCTCCCTTCTTCCATTGCTCTCCCTTCCATCATTCCTCCCTCCCTGCTTATCTCCTTCTTCCCCATTTTTCTGTACTGTAAGATAGGTTTTCATACCAAAATGAGTGTGCATTTTATTCCTTCCTTTAGTCGAATGTGATGAGGGTAAACGTCTTGTTTTTTTTCCTCAGCTCTCCTCTTTTCCCCTCCACTAAAAAGTCTCCTGCTTGCCTCTTTCATGAGAGATAATTCACCCCATTCCATTTCACCCTCTCTCCTCCCACTACTTTTCTCTCTCACCTTTACCTTAATTTCTTTTAAGATATGGTCCCATCCTATTCAATTCACTCTGTGCTCTCTGTCTCTGTATGTGCATGCATGTGTGTATGTGTATGTGCACACGTGTATATGTGTGTGTGTGCATGTATATGTATGTGTGTGTGTGGTCCCACCAACTACCCAGATACTGAAAAGTGTTAAGAGTTACAAATATTGTCTTTCCATGTAGGAATGTAAACAGTTCACCTTTGGTAAGTCCCTTATGACTTCTCTTTCCTGTTTACTTTTTCATGCTTCTTCTCATTCTTGTGCTTGAAATTTTATTTTCAGCTCTGGTTTTTTCATCAAGAATGCTTGAAAGTCCTCTATTTCATTGAAAGACCATATTTTCCCCTGAAGTATTATACTCATTTTTTCTGGGTAGGTGATTCTTGGTTTGAGTCCTAGTTTCTTTGACTTCTGGAATAGCCTATTCCACGCCCTTCAATCCCTTAATGTAGAAGCTGCTAGGTCTTCTGTTATCCTGATTTTATTTCCACAATACTGGAATTATTTCTTTCTAGCTGCTTGTAATATTTTCTCCTTGACCTGGGAATTCTGGAATTTGGCCACAATGTTCCTAGGAGTTTCTCTTTTTGGATCTCTTTCAGGCAGTGATCGATGGATTACTTCAATACTTATTTTGCCCTCTGGTTCTAGAATATCAAGGCAGTTTTCCTTGGTAATTTCATGAAAGATGATGGCTAGGCTCTTTTTTTGATCATGGCTTTCAGGTAGTCCCATAATTTTTAAATTGGCTCTCCTGGATCTATTTTCCAGGTCAGTTGTTTTTCCCATGAGATATTTCACATTCTCTTCCATTTTTTCATTGTTTTGGTTTTGTTTTGTGATTTCTTGGTTTCTCAGAAAGTCATTAGCCTCCATCTGTTCCATTCTAATCTTGAGAGAACTATTCTCTTCAGTGAGCTTTTGAACATCTTTTTCCATTTTGCTAATTTTGCTTTTGAAAGCATTCTTCTCCTCATTGGCTTTTTGAACCTCTTTTACCAATTGAGTGAGCCTATTTTTCAAGGTGTTATTTTCTTCAGCATTTTTTTGGGGGTCTCCTTTAGCAAAGTATTGACCCGTTCTTCATGCTTTTCTTGCTTCTCTCTCATTTCTCTTCCCAGTTTTTCCTCCACCTGTCTAACTTGATTTTCAAAATCCTTTTTGAGCTCTTCCATAGCCTGAGCCCACTGGACATCCACCTCGGATGTCTGGGATACAGAGGCCCCAACGTCCACGTCTTTCCCTGATGGCAAGCATTGTACTTCATCATCAGAAATGAAAGGAGGAAGGAACATCTCTTCCCCAAGAAAGTAGCTCTCTATGGTCTTATTTTGCTTCCTTTTTCTGGGCATTTTCCCAGCCAGTTACTTGACTTCTGAGATTCTTCTCCACCCCCTGCCTAGATCTGCCCAGCTAGTGCTTGGGGTCTGAGATTCAAATGCTGCTTCCCAGTCTCAGGGATTTTTGTGGTGGGAGCGGCTGCTATTCAATGTGAGCTTAAGTTCTGGTGCTGGGGTGGGGGCAGGGCCACCTCCCAGGCTCAATTCCCTCAGGGCCTTTATGCCAAGACCTTCGGTAATGGAGCTCCTGCCTGCTCGGGGAGTCCCGGCCATGGCTGCCTCTGCCGCTGCCTCTGTTGCTGCCTCTGCCACTCCCTCTACCACTACCTCCCAAGGGGGCCCAAGTCACGGAGACACCCCGCTCCCCTCTTGGCTAGCACAGACGTCTCTCTCACTGACCTGTAGCGCCTGTGGATGGAGGGACCTTCCCAGCCACCAGAGATTCCATCTCTGAAGCCTGCTCGGATCTGCTCCACTGGGGCCTCACGGCCAGGGAAGCTCAGGGATGGGCTCTGCTTTCCAGGGTGCGACGGACCCCTGGGGATGGCTCTCCAGGGCTCTCTGGAATGGAAATCTCTTCCACTGTGTTTCTGTGCACCTTGCAGTGATCCAGAATTTGTGGGGAGTTCTTTTCACAGGAAATTTATGGGCTGTGGATTCGGAGCTAGCATACATGAGTCTTTCTACTTTGCCATCTTGGCTCCTCCCCCCAAAATAAATTATATTAAGTAAAGAAATAATAAAATAACTGCAGACAGTAAAAAAAGGGAAGAAAGATGCTCTTTGGGTTCTTTTTGAACATGGCTTTCAGGTAATTCAATAATTCTTAAATTATCTCTCCTTGTTCTATTTTTAAGTAAATGCATTATTTTACATTTTCTTTTATTTTTCATTCTTTTTATTTTCTTGTACTGAGATGTCTAATATAGTCACAATTTCCACTTGCCTAATTGTAATTTTTAAAGATTATTTTTTCTTCAATTTTCTTTTTTAGTCTCATTTTCCATTTGGGCGATTCTACTTTTTAAGTAGCTGTTTTCTTCAGTGGATTATTTTTTTCCATTTAGGCAGTTTTTAAAATATTTCATATGGCAGCTTATGATTAGTGAAAGTTGGACTAATGCTCAGAATTAGCTGAGACTGGTGAGAAAAACTAAAAACAAAACGTTTATTATTGTCTTGTTCTTGCTTTTGCTGCTGCTGACTTTTGTTTTGTTTGGGTTGAATTGAGGGAAGGTAACAATATGGAACTCATAGAAAATTCCAAAGAACAGAGATAAAGGAGGAAGAGAAGGATCTTGATGACAGGAAGAAATGATAGATTGTTCACATGGTGACGATTAAAGATGACAGGTGTGCTCTCCTGGTATCCTTGTGATGGCAAGAAAAGTTGACAAAGTCTCCAGAATATTGGATGGTTTTCCTGTGACAAATTTATGGGAGGATATGGATAAGAATCAAATAGTATAGATAGATAAGGATGTGTTGGGATCTGCATTATTGGAGGAAGCTTTCAAACCAAGGAGATTGCAGACCTATTTGAGTACTGAGTATATTGTGAGAAAGGAGTGAATATAAGAGCTGACAACAAAATGAAGACAGTATGGCTTAATCCTTGTTTACTATTTCTACCAAGAAGAATGATTTTGGACTCAAATGGATAGAATAAAAAATGTCGGTTAAAAAAGGAGTTGATATTTTAAATAAGTAAGGAGATAATAAGAAAGCATTTAGGTGTCCTTAATGAATTCAAGTCACCTGTTCCAGATGTTCTACATTCAGATTCTGAAAACATAACAACACTAAACTGGCAGATGGAATTGCTTAGTCATTACCAGTAACATTTTAAAATTCATGGAGAATTAGAGTAGTACCGCAGAATTGGAGAAGGATAGATGTTCTAGTTTTCAAAAGAGGGAAGAGAAAAGTATTTACAATTCACAGAATAGTGAGCTTGACTTCAATTTTTGGAGAAATATCATACATCATATTATTAGAGAAATAATCACAGTACATTTTGCAAAGGAAATAAGAAGCACAAAGAGCAAATATAACCACATCAAGAATAGGTCATGTGAACCTAACCTTATTTCTTCATCTTTTTTTGGGGGGGGGTAGGATGATTAAACTGATAAGTCAAAGGGATATTAATGATATGATTTATCTAAGAAAATTCTTGATAAAGCATATCATACTATTTTAAAAGTGAAAAGAGGGTAGGTATTAGAATTATGTGCATTTAGAAGTAATTGAAATACTATACATCAAAAATAGTCATTTATGGTTCAATTTCAACCACGAGGGATATCTCTCACACAATATGTTAATGATTTTTTCTTGGTTGTCTGTGGTCTAATTTTTTTTTTAATTTTTATCAATGATTAGCATAAAGATATAGATTTCATGATTATCAAATTGGCAAATAGCACTAAATTAGAAGGTACAGCTAACAAGCTGTATGGCAGTCAGGATCTAAATGTATGTAGAACCAAAAGACTTGTTCCTTAGTTTGAAATTTAATAATCTGAAATTCAATAAGGATAAGTGTAAAGTCATGAACCTAAGTTCAAAGACTTTAAAAGCACATAATGAAAAAGACATGAGTAGACAGCTGAGTATTTAAAAAATGTTCTAAGAGTTTTAGTTGATTGCCAGATCAATATGAGTCATCTCCCCATTATGGTGGTCAAAAATAACAGTCACCACCTACTATGACTTTGACTTTCATTGAAAGAGACAGTTTCTGGGAATAAGAAGTTGGTATACATGATACACTCTGTCTTGGGCAAGCAACAGCAATTGTACTCAATTTTGGGTACTGCAATTTAGAATAGGACATTGATTAACTGGGGAATATTCAGAAAAGTACAACTAAGATGGGCAAAGGTCTTGAGTTGATGTCATATGAAGATTAGTTGAAGGAACTGGGCATGTTTAACCTGGAGATGAAATGACTTAGGTGATACATGATAATGTTTCAAATATTTGAAGGATAGTCATGTGGAAGAGAGATTAGGCATATTTGTTTAGCTGCAGAGGATATCACTGAAGAGGCAAATTTATATTTGCTGTCAGGGAAAAACAAAACTTCTTAACAATTACACCTATCCAAAAATGGAAATAGGTTGTCTTCGATGAGATTAGGTATCTTCTCATTTTTCTCAGACAGAGGTTTTATTGAGACTAGTACCTTCTCATTTTTTTCCAAACAGAGACTTCCTGTATGCAATGTTGAGAAAATTCAGAAATGGAATGGACCTTAGCACACAGAAAATAGAATGTTGTCCATCCTTTGTTTTTGAAGAGGACTAATGACATTCCTGGGTGTATTGACTTGTACATAAATGGATTTATTAAGTGAAGCAGAATTCTGTAAAAGCACTGCTGTGACTCTCTCTTCCATAGTCATCAAAGTTTATTAGCAAGAAAAAAGACAGGATGACTGGCCTGTGATGCAGCGGATGATCTTGGCATCTTCAATGTCTGACCAACCTCTAAGTGATCCACAATCTTCAGCTCCTTCATGACCACTGGAACAAATTGTTCTCAGCCACCATTCCATTGGACAAAGTCTTCATATGCTTGGGGCACACATCTCCCTAACTTATCAATACGTTTGAGGCCTTTTGATTAACATTAATCTGGTTTAGCCTGTCTTCCAAGACAGTTTTATCAGAGTGTGGCCATTGTACATGCTTAAGCTTTTTGGAGCCACAAGCAAGAGTTTGGTGAAAGGTGAACAGCAAAGATGGATGAGCAGCCCTGAAAAGGGCTTAGCAAGTGCTCACAACAGAAGTGCTAGTTCTCCCTGAATATCTCATGCAGTTCATGAAATGACATCGGGAAAGAACTTAAAATCATGCAAAACCCACGTGAAAAAGATCACAATTCCTTTGAAGTATAGGAGTTACCATAATATTCAATTCAGTAAACAGTTATGGCATACCTACTAAGGGCAAGACACTATTCTAGGGAAAAAGAGAATATAAAGATAATAACAGATATATTTGGAAGTCCATAAAAGTCTTCTAAATTCACATAGAAACAATGGGGAAAAGGTGTAGGAGAAGATAAGGGAATGATTTTTAGAGGCTAGCAAGTTCAGTAATGGGAGGAAGTGGTAGTGGGCAGAAGTAAAGTAGAGGAGTTAGTAGGGATAGGAAATAAGATATGCACAAAAACAAAATAAAGATCAGGAGTAGAATTTATTAGGAACGAAAGTAAAAGTAGTAATTATGATCTCAGGCAAAGTTGAATGTAAAATAGACTTAATCAAAAGAGAAAAATGGGGAAACTTCATAATATGCTGGTCATATTAATCAATATTGTTTTAAGCTATTTAAACTATGGGGTGGGAGAGGCAGAGCTAAGATGACAGAGTAGAAGCAGAGACTTGCTAGCATTTTCCCTGTAAGCCCAGTCAAATATCTGTAAAAGTGACTCTAAAGAAACTCTAGAGCTGCAAAACCCATAGAATGATTGAGTGAAGCAAATTTCCAGCCTGGAATGTCGATGGCAAGTATTTATTGCACCAAGCTAGGGCCAGAGTGCAGTGTAGTGTGGGCCAAGCTGGTAGAGACATGACCTGAGCAGGCCTGGGGGGACTGAATCTCTGGCATCTGTAGTGACTTTCAGATTTCACAACCCCTAACTACTGAGGACAAATTAGAAGGTCAGTGGGAAAAAGCCTGTGGGGGGGTGGTGAGGAGCCAAGATGTCAGAGTGAGTGCACAGACACACCTAAGCTCTAGTACAAACTCCTTCAGATATCTTTTAAAAGAGAATCTGAACAATTTTTAGAGTGGTAGAATCCACCAGGAGACAGAGTGGCAGATTTCCAGCCCAGGACAGCCTGGAAGGTCAACAGGAAGGATCTGCTGTATGGAGCTGGAGGTGTGCAGAGCACGCAGGCAGTACCAGCACCACAGCAAAGATAAGCAGGAACTGTCGAGCGAAGCAGCAGAATGGATTCTCAAACATATCATTCCAGGATGGGAGTCCAGTGGAACTAAGAGAGGGAGAAGTAGCCACTGCTGATACTATAAGTCCACAGATTAGATGTTTAAAAGTCATCTACTTGAACTTCTGGAGACAAGATGGCAGAATGATTTGTAAGTGCTCTGCTCTTCCCCTTGTTGACCTTGATAAACCCAGAGAATATTTTCCAAGGAAAATCCTGGAATGATGAGATCAGCTGAAAGGATAAACAGTCTCTTAGCTCAAGAGGCTAGGACAATCACAAAAGGGAGGGGGTCCCTCTGGCTGTGGCTGAAGGGAACCAGTGCAGGACCAGAGCTGTCCCAGATAGCCCCACCTCAATGAATCAGGAGGAGATTCTGAGCCCCAGGGGGTGGAGCCCATAAATGCCAACACCAGGATCCCAGGTATGCCTTAGTACAGCTAGGGGAACTGGGAAGACATTAGCATGGAGGTGGGTTCACCAATTGCTAAGCCTACCTTTGCTCTAGTTCAGAAGAGAAGACCACCTGTGGCATAACTGAGCCTCATCTTTCAGGCAAGGAGATGGATATTCAGTGAAATAAGGGATTTCCAGACTTCCCTGATAAAAAGGACAGATCTCAATAGAAAATTTGATCTTCAAATACAAGTCTAAAGAGACACATAAAAAGGTAAACAGGGAGAAAAGTTGTTTTTCAATATGTGCAAATTATTTACATCCCTATAAGGGAAAATGGTGCTTGCTAATTTGGAGAACTGCACATTTATTATGATATGTATATGGGATGTACAGAGATAGAAGGAATGGGCATAAATTAAATGATATGATGATTAAAATGTGATTTAAGGGTGTGAAGGGCTTGTAATGGGAGATATGAGAAGGAAGTGGCAGGAAAAGTTAAATTATATCACAGGAAAAGGCACAAAAACATATTACAGTAGAGTGAAAGAGGGGAGGGAGATGAGCACTGTTTTAGATTTACTCACATCTGGTTAGGTTTAAGGAGGGGCGAATAAACTAAGTGTAGAAATTGAACTTTGCCTATAGATGGTAGGAGAGGAAGGTGGAAAGAAGAGGGTGGGGAGGCTAAAAAGGAGGGGAGAAATAGTAAAGGAAAAGAGGAATTAAAAAGAGAGAGGCTGATAGAAGGGAGGGAAGACAAAGAGAGGCAGTGGTCAAAAATTAAAACTCTATTGTGGAGGGGAAGGGAGAAGTGAGAACTAAAAGTATAAATGGGGGGAAATAGGATGGCAAGAAAGACATAGATAGTAATCATAACTATGAAGTGAAATGTGAAAGGGATGAACTCTCCCATAAAATGGAGACATATAGCAGAATGAATTAAAAATCATAATCCAATAATATGTTGTTCATAAGAAACACATTTAAACAGGGGTATACACGCAGGGAAAAGGTAAAAGTTTGGAGCAAAATATATTATGTTTCAGTTGATGTAAGAAAAGTAGGGGTAGCAATCCCAATCTCAAAGCAAAAGCAGAACTAGATGTAATCAAAAAAGATAAGGAAGGAAAGAATGTCTTGCTAAAAGGCACCATAAACAATGAAGCAATATCACTACTAAACATATATTACTACAAGTGATTTAGTATCCAAATTCTTAGAGGTGAAGATAAGGTAGTTATAAGAAGCAATAGACAGTAAAACTGTACTAGTAGGGGGATCTCAACCTTCCCCTCTCTGAACTTGATAAATCTAGCCTCAAAATAAACAAGAAAGAAGTTGAGGATGTGAATAGAATACGGATAAGGTAGATATGGTAGATCTCTAGAGAAAATTGGATGGGAATAGAAAGGAATATACCTTCTTATCAGCAGTACAAGGCAAATATACAAAAATGGATATGTACTAAGGCATAAAAATCTCACAATCCAGTGCAGAAAGACAGAGATAATCAATGCATCTTTCTCAGATCATAATGCAATAAAAATTATATGTCATAAAAGGCCATGGAAAGATAGACCAAAAATTAACTGGAAACTAAATAATCTAATCCTAAAGAATGTGTTAAACAAGAAATCATAGCAACAATCAACAATTTCATTCAAGAGAATGACAATAATGGGACAACCTACCAAAACTTATGGGATGCTGCAAAAGCAGTTTTTAGGGTCAGGTTTATGTCATTGACTGCATATATGAATAAAGTAGAGAAAGAGGAGATCAATGAATGGGCATATAGCTGAAAAAACTAGAAAAAGAACAAATTGAAAATCCCCAAGTGAATACCAAATTAGAAATACTGAAAACTTAAGGAGAAATTAATAAAATTGAAATTAAGAAAGTTGTTGAGCTAAGAAATAAAACTAAGAATTGGTTTTATGAAAAAAACTATAGAACTGATAAACCTTTGGCTAATTTGATTTTAAAAAATAAAGAAAAACAAATTACCAATATAAAAATGAAAAGAGTGGACTCATCTCCAACAAGGAAGAAATTACAACAATAATTAGAAATTACTTTGTCAACTGTATGCCCATAAATTTGACAATCTAAGTGAGATGGATGAATATGTTAAAAAAAAATGTTGCCCAGATAAACAGAAGAGGAATTGAATACTTAAATAACCCCACCTCAGAAAAAGACATAGAACAGGCCATCAATGAACTCCCTAGGGAAATATCTCCAGGGTAAGATGAATTTACAGGTGAATTCTATCAAACATATAAAGAGCAGTTGATTTCAATAATATGGACTATTTGGGAAAAATTGATGGAGGAGTCCTACCAAATTCTTTTTATGATACAAATATGGTTCTGATACCTAAACAAGGAAGAACCAAAATAGAGAAAGAAAATTATAGACTGATTTCTCTAGATGCAAAAATTTTAAATAAGATATTAGCAAAAAGAATACAGCAAATTATCGAGAGAATAGTACATTATGATCAGGTAGGATTTATACTAGGAATGTAAGGATGGTTCAATATCCAGAAAACTATCAGCATCATTGATCATAGAAACAAAACTAACAGAAACCATATGATTATCTCAATAGGTACACAAAAAGTTTTTGACAAAATACAACACCCATTCCTATTGAAAACACTGGAGTTCATAGGAATAAATGGAATCTTTCTTAAAATAATAAGCATATCTACTTAAAACCATTAGCAAACATTATATGCAATGGGCATAAATTAGATGCATTTCCAATAAGACCAGAGGTGAAATGATGATGTCCATTATCACTACTGTTATTCAATATGGTACTAGAAATATTAGTTTTAACAATAAGAGAAGAAAAAGAAACTGGAGGAATTCAAATAGGCAAAGAAGAAACTAAGTTATCATTCTTTGCAGATGATATAATGATACACTTAGAGAGTTCCAGAGAATCAAGAAGAAAACTACGTGAAATAACAACCTTGGCAAATCTGAAGTTACAAAATAGACCCTTTTTCAGGGGGAAAAAAGGTCATTCAATGAAATAGAGGATTTTCAATCTTTCTTGATGAAAAGACCAGAGCTGAATAAAAAAACTAACTTTCGAAAACAGAAATCAAGAGAATCATGAAAAGATAAACAGGAAAGACAAATCATAAGGGAATTACTAAAGTTGAACTATTTACGCTCCTACAGCAAATGATAATATTTGCAACTCTTGAGACTTTTCTTAGTATTAGGGTAGTTGAAGGAATTATATACACGTAGACAGAGGGCACAGGGTGAATTGAATATGAAGGAATGATATCTAAAAAGAATAAAATTAAGGTATGAGAGAGGAATATATTGGGAGAAGAAGAAAGGAAGAAATAGAATGGGTTAAACTATCTCTCACATTAAAGAGGCAAGAAAAAGCATTTTCAATGAAGGTGGAGTGCGGAAGGTGAGAGGGAAAAAGTGAATTTTACTCTCATCCCATTTGGCTTAAGAAGGGAATAATATGCACATTCAATTTGTTATGAAAATCTATATTACACTACAGGAAAGTAGGGAGAAATGGGACAAGCAAGGGTTGAGAAAATGATAGAAGGGAGGACAAATGGGACAAGGTGGTAATTAGAATTAGAATTCTAATTAGAAGGTAATTAGAAGAAAATACTTTTAAGGAGAGACAGGGTCAAAAGACAGAATAGAATCAATGGGAGCATGATAGAATATAGGGAAATATAGTTAGTCTTTCACATCATGATTTTTATCAAAATGTTTTGCATGAGTACATATGTATATCCTATATAGAATTGCTTGCCTTCTCAGGGGGGATGAGATGAGAGGGGAGGGAGGAAGAGATACTGGAATTCAAATTTTTTAAAACAAATGTTGCAAATTGTTTTTACAAGCAACTGTGAAATAAGACATAGTGGCAACATGTTATAGAAATCTATCTTGCCCTACAAGAAAATAGAGTGAATGGGAATGAGAGAAGGGAGAGGTGTGATAAAAGGGAGGGCAGATTAGGAGGAGGGGTAATTGGAATGCATAATGTCTTGGGGTGGATAGAGGGGAGATGGGGAGAAAATTTGGAACTCAAAATATTGTGGATGTGAATGTTGAAAATTAAAAATAAATAAATTTTTAAAAATACCTAGAGAGTATAAGGTTGGAATATTGCTGGGATATAGGAAATGATTAATTGGTGGACTTAGAAAACATGGAAAGTCTTGTACTTATGAAAGAAGATCCTATCCACCCTCAGAGAAACAGAGGGCAAACAAGTATAGTGTCATCTTTTGTACATGCACATGAATGTATATGTCTATATATGAGTATGATTAAAGATATCTAAATGTATGTATGTGTATGTAAGTGTATCATATATCTGTATGTGTATATATATGTTTGTGTAAATATGTGTATATGTGTATATGTATGTATACACATATACACACAAACATATATATGCATACACATATGCATACATATATGTATATATGAATATGTGTTTGTGTATATACTTGCATATATATGTATATTTGCTTAAATATAGCTTTCTTGGAGAGGTGGGGAAGGAAGAGGGAAAGAACAAAGTAAAAATTGCACAGTAGGAAACAAAAGAAAATTTACAAGGAAACAAAGAAAATATGGACAGCTCTGAACACAATGTGTAGCATATATAGGCTTCTAGAAATGAAAATTCATTGTTGTATATTTTGAATCCTCTCTGATGTTCTGCTGTGCATATGGCATTTTTTTTCCTTTTCTTATATTGTATTTAAACTTTAGTATTTAAGTTTATACTTTGCTTCTTTTTCTTTTTCATTGCTAATTTAAGTTTAAAATAAGTTAATAAAGAAAAAAATATAAATATATCCTGTCCTGAGGGAACTTTCATTTTATTTGGCCATAAAACATGTATATAAATGAGCAAAAACAAATGGATAAGCCAGAGAGTGCTAAGTGGGCTAGGGGAGGAGCAACAGTGCAAAGAAAGGATCCATAGAAGACTTGCACTTGTTTAGCCTTGAAGAAAGAAAAGTATTGACTGTTTCCGCAGGAGGGCGATTCGGACCTGCTTCCTTCTCCGTGGCATTAGGAGGCAGCCGCTGCCATGCTACCCAGGCAAGTTTAGTGGCAAACCGAGGCCGGCGTTTCAGATGGGCCATTGAGCTGAGCGCCCCGGAGGAGGTAGCAGGGCCCCAAGTGATTGGGGAGGTGGCCAAGGAGAGTCCATGTATCCAGTGGATTACCTGGACAAGCAAGTGCCAGATACCAGTGTGCAGGAAACAGACTGGATCCTAGTAGAAAAGCATTTCTGGGACATTGCCCTGGGTCCCCTCAAACAGATCCCCATGAACCTTTTCATTATGTACATAGCAGGCAACACCATCTCCATCTTCCCCACCATGATGGTGTGTATGATGGCCTGGTGGCTCATTCAAGCACTAATGGCCATTTCAGCCACTTTCAAGATACTGAAGAGTTCTAGCCAGAAGTTCCTCCAGGGCTTGTTCTACCTCATTGGGAACCTCATGGGGTTGGTAATAACATTCTAATAACATTATAAGTGCCACTCCATGGGACTGCTGCCTACACATGCATCAGACTGGTTGGCTTTCATTGAGCTCCCTGAGAGGATGGCATTCAGTGGTGGTGTGCTACTCTTATAATCAGGGGAAACCATGAATTGGCACCCTCTCATCCTTGGATCCCATTTGGTTTTTGTCATTTGTCCCTTCTCAATAACACTTCAGTCTGTTCTGCTTCACAAAGATCTCCTGTGCTGAAAAGAAGAATCGAAAAACTTCTTTGCTCAAAGGTAAAACAAAACAAAGCTTATAGGGTTAGAGTACAAGAGTACCAACAAGAAAAACTACATAGATGCTCCTGGCTGAAAATAATGTAAAAAAAAAATTTTATGTTTCTAATACAGAGCAAAAACAGCAATCAGAACCATAATTCCATGTAAACAAGAGTGGCTGCTTCAGCCTCTCCTCTCAATAAATTAAACTGCTCAGGAAAAAAAAAAGAAAGAAAGCATTCTGAGAGTAAAGATATGTATGTTCTATATATGGAGAACAGATTATATGAATTCCTATAGACTGGAAATAGTGTGTTGAGTCCAAGAAAAGGTAGGGAGCCTAGTTCTCCTGACATGTAAAATTTTTTACGAAAGATATATTGAGTTTTAATGAAAAAAGAAGTATCTAAGTGGAGAGAAGCTTATGAGTGATAGAGATTTTATGGGGATAGAATTGACAAGACTTGACAATTCATTGTTTGGGGGAGAGGTGGTGAAAGAGATTGGTGCATCTGGAATGGTTCTAAGGTTAGAAACTTGCATGCCTTGGAAAAACGATGGTTTCCATAACAGAAAAAAAGGAGAATTTGGAAGAATTCGATTTGGACAGGGGATAATAATTTTTGTGTTTTGCTTATTGCGCTTGAGTCATCTATAGATAATCCAGGAGGAGATTTGAAGAAATTCTGTAGGCAGCTGGTGCATTCTGATAAAAGTTCAGGGGAGAAATTGGAGCTGGACATATAGATTTGTGAATTTTCTGTATTTTGAAGCCATGGGAGATGATATTACCAAAAGAGAGATTGTAACAACAGAAGAGAAGAAATTCCAAGACAGCCGTTTAGCCATGGGCCAAAGGGGACTGAGAAGAAGTGGTCAGACAGAAAGCAATCAGTGTTATAGAAGATAAAATAGGAAAGATTATCTAGAGTGAGTGATCAGTAATTTGGAAAGTTGAAGAATTGTTAAAAAGGCTATGAATTAAGAAAATGTCATTTGGTTCGTCAGCTAGAGATCATTATTAACTTTGGAGAAAGCCGGTCAAGTGAATGGTGGATTCACGAAACCAAATCAGTCAAAAATGAGTGGGCAGTTAAGAGATAGAATAATCAGCTATGGTCATTGCTGGTTAGAAGTCTTGCAGCAAAACAGAAGAAATATATGGGATTGTATCGTGAAGTGATGGTAGGATTAAGTCAAGGCTTTTTAAGCTAATGAAACCTGTTTTGATTAGTTAAGCCTTCTTCCAAAGGAAAGTTTATGGTGCTTGTATGCTAAGGCTTAGCTTATCCAGACACTAGGCATCTTCTGTACCTATACCTCTCCATCTATTTGGTTCATATGGTACAGTTAGAATTGTTTCCTGGCTCCGTGATCCTCATGCCTTACTAGAAAACTTAGAGAATTCTCTCATCTCAGTGACCTCAACCACCCCATTGTCTCATTTCTCTGCTGACCGAAGAGTCGCTTATTAATGCCTTATCAGTTTTTTGTCTAAGAAATTTGTATAAACTTGAGCCCCATGTAGCTCTGGGTCTTTAATGAAACAGACTGTGTCCCCCCAGTGGAAGTTTCAGGAGGAACACATCAATGGAAGAAAAGAGTTGGCATGATGAAGCTGTGTTCCAAGTAAAAAGATGACAGGGATAGAAGTGTTTTTCAGGATAAGCAACTATAAAGTTTTTAGTTTCATTGATCATATACTTGGAGATGATGGCTCGACATTGGACACCTAAAAAAAGTATCAAATCGCATACGCTTCAAAGGGAGGGTGCATCTCTTCTAGTGTTTTGACTACAAGATTTGACTATGTCCCATTTCAGGGACAAATGGAGCTAGAATTTATTGCAATTATTTTCCTTCCTCTCCCCATCACTACTTTCCATATGATCTTGAAATGATGTTGAAAGCACCATATGATAAAAAAATAAAAAAAAATAAAAACGTCTTTGAGTTCCCTCTTGGAAATTTAGGCACAGAAGAGAAAGGCATAGGGGTTGAGTATTATTGTCTTTTCAGGAACTGTTTTATCTGCATTTCAGTTCTAAAACTGTCCTTTCAATTACCTTCATTTTTCCCTGTAGTAAATACGTCATTTCATTAAATGAGTGAGAAATTCTTTGTTGATGTGTTGTTGTGGGAAAGAGATTAGTATCCTGTGGGAATGGGTACTAGACTTATTTGATAAATTAAAAATTAGGGTTGAAAATATTCACACCCTTACACAAAAACCCAGCTTAACATTATAAAGGGAAGCCAGGAATACATTTTGGCCAAGCAGGTCTTGTCCATGCCTAGGTAGACAAATTAAAAGGAGCTCAGGACAGAGGCCTGATGCTTTTTATCCACACTTGTTTACTGACTTGCATGGACTATGTGCTCAGGGTGTAGAACACTTTCTAGAGGCTTGCTGAGTGGCTCCTCAATCACTTCTATTAGAGCTAATATAAAACAATGAGGTCTCATATGTAGGTACATTTCCTTTACACATCCAATTTCAGTTGCAAGAGACCTTAGAGAATGCCTATTGCAATCCTTCCCTTCCTTTTAAGTCCAGGTGTGAGTGTGTGTGTATGTGTGTGTGTGTGTGTGTGTGTGTGTGTGTGTGAGAGAGAGAGAGAGAGAGAGAGAGAGAGAGAGAAAGAGAGAGAGAGAGAGAGAGAGAGAGAAAGTAGGAGATGTAGAGATGTAGAGTAGGAGAGAGGGAGAGAGGAAGGAGGAGAAGGAGGGGGAGTGTAAACAAAGGTGGGATGAAGGAATTGAAGCTAGCTTATGTAGGAGGCAGTGAAGAGTTAAATCTGTATCTTCCATGGGGAAAACTGATCTCTAGTTCCTTTTATGCTTCACTGAATCTGAGTCCAGAGAAAAGAATTAATGTCATGTAGGAAAGGTTGTATATGCAAGTTAGATGCCATCTCCCTAATGAAGCTTTCCTTGATTATCACCATGGCTCCAAGTTATCCATATAATCTCTCACGCCATTGAGACTCTCATCCCATTCTGTTTCAACTACTATTCTCCATCTATTGTTGCATGCATTATGGTTATTGATGAATCTAGTTCATCTCCCTTTAGGTCAGGATCTGTAGCTTTGTATCCCACTAACCAGAGTGTTTTGTAAAAAGCAAGCGCTTAATGAATCTTCAAGAAAAATACCATAGTGAAGAGAGGGTCAGTCTTGAAGTCAAGACAAGATTGTCTCTGACATGGACTGTGCCATTATGGGTATGCAGTATTTAATCTCTCAGAACCACAAACAATTAGTTCTCTGAATAGAAGTTAAAATGGATTGGCCAAATTGCACTGGGGAGGTGGAAGAAATTCCCACACTAGAGAAGAAAGAAGAAGAGAATGGAGAGGAAGAAGAGGATGAAGAAGAATTGGAAAAGGAAGAACAAGAAGAAGAAAAAGAAGAGGAGGAGGAGGAGAAGGAGGAAGACAAGGTGAAGTTTGTTCATTAAATGTTAGAACTGCATGAGATCTAGCCCTCTTTTTTAAAACGAGGAAACAAAAGTCCAAAGATGGGTAATAATGATTTCAAGATCACTATAGAAAGTGGTAACACTGAAAGCAAAATCTGCCCCTTCTGAGTCCTAGTCAGGTGGATTGTTGATTTCATTCAAATCGATCCTCAGTTCCCTTTGCCACAAACAAATTTGGCAGAGCCTACAATAAGAAAAAAATGGTTGAACTAACCAGTTCAAATAAATGGCAGTGTTTCCCTCTAATGGAGGAAGGAGTTAAGCTTGCGTGTGATTATTTATCCATTTGGCTAATTAGATTTTAATAAACCATTTCACACTGCCGGTTCTCAGCTTTGTGAGCAGAATTTCAATTGGCTTTGATAGGAAGCCTTCACCAGGGTGGAAAATCTACAGAAAGATTACAAATAATTGGGTAACTAATGGGACACCTCAGCAAAAAGAAATCACATTCCCCTATGGATCTGGGCCTGGGCTTTTACTTTTCCCTGTACTGAAGGCTGGAGACTTCTTCATTCCCTCTTGATGCCTTTGTTTCTGAAGTACCCCCAGTCTTTCTCCTTCAATTTGAAATGCCCCTGATCTCTCCTCTTTACTAAGATCCTAATTGTCATTTAAGGTCTAGCCCCAGACTGGCACTTTTCACAAAGCCCACTCAAAATGTATTAACTCATAATATTCTCTTTCTTTAGAAGAAATTTGCTATTAGCTTTTATCCTTTCCTACATTTTATTTATGTGATCTTTGTAGATCCTTAAGTAGAACCTACCTGCTTCCTCCTCACTTATTAAATTCCTAGCTTTTCTTTAGAATTCAACACAAAATTTGCCTGATCCCTTTTGCCCCCTCCTCACCCACACTTTGTCTCTCTTTCAAGACATCATGTAGCAATTTATTTGCATTTTTTCCACTTATTATGTAGGGTTGACTGGTGTACTGGTTAGAATGTTGGACTTTGAGTCAGGATAACATTAGTAGGAATCCTACCAGATAATTACTGCTGTATAACCCAGGACAAGTCACTTAATATTTCTAGGTGTCAGTTTTGTCAACTTCAAAATAAGTAGCAAGGATTAAATTATGCTTAAAGATGCTTCTAGCTCTAATTGATTACATTGGGAAGCTTAATTTCTGCTCAATTCTTTTTCTAGATTGAACTTCCTGAAGATATTTTATGACATCTTCTCTAAACTTTCTAACTCTTCCAGTTCTAGGCAGTTGGTACTTAACACATATTTATTCTATTATATTGACAAAAGACTGAGCACTAGCCTTACAATGTGCCTTGCAAACATGTATTATAGTGACCATAGCCAGAATTCATATATTATTTTAAGATTTGTGACTTGCCCAAGGTCATACAACTAATAAATATCTATGGAAGGATTTGAACTCAGATATTCTTGCTTCTTAGTCTAGCATTTTGCATATGATGCCAAATAGTTGTATTACTAGGAGAAGGGCCCAAAGACTGCATTGCCATATATTGCTCATTTCCTTTGAAGGAGATACATCTCAGTGTGGCTAGAAATGGTCATCTTCATATATCAATGATGACATAGTAATTAACTACTTATTTTCCCTGTCATTTATAAAAAATAGCAACCAATTACATCATTTTTTGACTTAAGGAACCTACTTATATCTCCCCTTGTATGTGATAGTGAATCTCAGGTAGACAGTATCAACAAGGAAGACCATCTGCCTGAATTTTTTATTCATGGAAGGTCATCTGAAAGAATTTTGTATAAAACAAAAAACCCATCTCTTTGCATCTGCTATTTTGACTGATATCAACTCCAAGGAACAAGATGCCCCTCCCAGGTACCTCTAACCTCAACACTATGCTGCTAACTCAAGCTGTGGTTGATGCCACTTCCCTTAGCATTCTTTTTCCTCTGATTGGAGGGCTAGATTCATAGAGCATCAAACTCTTCCCAATGCCTTCCTTTACAGAGGACAAAAAACAGGCTTTCAACTCATTCTGTGTTACATCTGATTCTCTGTCTGTTTTTAACTCCACGGATCAAATGGCCCATTCCAGGTACTATTTGTTGTCTCATCCCACTACTATCAATTAGCATCAGTGATAGTTTTAGGTACTAAGAAACAGTGTGGTTCAGTGCATAGAATACTGGACTTGGAATCAGGAAGGCCTGAGTAAAAATCTTATTCTCTACCTCCTCTCATCACCATTTACTACCTGTAAGATTAAAGCTAGTTTTAGGCCATGATAAAGTCCTGGTTTCAATACAGTTATTTGTTGGATTCTTAAGAATATTTGAGGTGGAGGGAATCTATGCCTATACTTTTAGTATACAAAGGCCTATGGTATATAATTCTGGAGACTGAATGTGTCTTTCTAGCTATTTGGTAGGTAGAAAACTTTTGCAATCTGCAGTGATAGTTTGTACAATTTCTAATCTTACTTTGAATAATAGGCATTGATCCATAAGTCTAAGGATAACCCTTCTATAATTTCTTGTAACAGTGCTGTGCTTTAGGCAGAGCCATGATGGTGGAGTAACAGCATGGACTTTCTAGAGCGCTCCCACCAAGCCCAGTTAAATATCTGTAAAAAATGGCTCTAAACAAGTTCTGAAGCTGCAGAACCCACAGAATGATAGAGTGAAGCAAATCTACAGCCCAAGACAGCCTGCAAGATCACTGGGAAGTATCTATAGTGCCACGCAGGAGGCAGGGGGCAGTTCAGCATGGGCCGCACAGAGAGGATCTGAGTAGGCCTTGGGGAGACCAAATCTCTTGCACTCATGGCACTTTCCAGTCTTTAGGACCCCCAAATTGGAATGTCAATGGGAAAAGTCTGTGGGATCAGTGCAGGAGAGTGGAATGGTCCAGCCACAGACCCAGGGTGGCTCAGGGAGGAGGGGACTGAGGAACCTGAGGGAGCCACAGCAGCAGCAGGGACAGATGCAACCACTGTCTCTGGAGTTCTAAGACCACAGATTGTGGGGGGATCAAGAAGTTGACAGTACACCCTCAACCCCGACTGGAAGCAGAGATCTACCTTGACAAAGAGCTCAAACGTCAAGTAAATGGCAAGGGAAATGAGCAAAAACAGGAAAAAAAATCAGATTATAGAACATTGCTTTGGTGACAAGGATGAACAAAGCATGCAAATAGAATAAAACAAAATCAAAGTTCCCTCATCAAAAACTTCCAAGAAGAATATAAATTGGTCTCAGGCCATGGAAGAACTCAAAAAGGATTCTAAAAATCAAATAAGAGAAACAGATCAAAAATTGGAAAAAGGAGGGTCATGCAAGAAAATCATGAAAAACGAGTCAACTGCATGGTAAAGGAGACCTAAAAATGCTGAAGAAAATAACAATTTAAAAAATAGACTAACCTAAATGGCAAAAGAGATCCAAAATGCCAATGAAAAGAAGAATGGCCTAAAAAGCAAATTGTATAGATGAAAATTAGATCCAAAAGCTCATTGAAGAAAATAATTCCTTAATAGGATTAGAAAGGAGCAGATGGAAGCTAATGACTTTATGAAAAATTAAGAAATTATGAAACAAAAACCAAAGAAATGGAAAAATAGTGGACAATGTGAAATATCTCATTAGAAAAATAACTGACCAGAAAAATAGACCCAGGAGAGACAATTTAAAAACTATGGGACTACCTGAAAACCATGATCAAAAAAAGAGCCTAGACATCACTTTCATGAAATTATCAAGGAAAAAATGCCCTGGTATTTTACAACCAGAGGGCAAAATAAATATTGAAGGAATCTACCATCATCTACTGAAAGAGATATGAAAATAAAAACTCCTAAGAATATTGTAGCCAATTTCCAGAGTTCCCAGGTCAAGGGGAAACTATTGCAAAATAAAGAAACAATTAAGTACTGCAGAAATACAATCAGAATAATATTAGTTCTAGCAGCTTCTACATTAAGGGATCGAAGGGCTTGGAATTTGATATTCCAGAAGTCAAAGGAACTAGGACTAAAACAAAGAATCAGCTGCCTAGCAAAACTGAGTATAATACTTCAGGGGAAAATAATGGCCATTCAGTGAAGTAGAGGACTTTCAAGCATTCTTGATGAAAAGACCAGAACTGAATAGAAAATTTGACTTTCAAACACAAGAATCTAGAGAATCTTGTAAAGGGAAACAGGAAAGAGAAATCATAAGGGACTTATTAAAGTTGAACTGTTTACATTCCTACATGGAAAGATAATATTTGTAACTCTTGAGACTTTACTTGGTGTTTGGGTAGTTGGAGGGATTATATACATATAGACAGAGGGCACAGGGTGAGTTGAACAGGAAGGGATGATATAAAAAAATAAAATTAAGGGATGAGAGGGGAATATATTGGGATGAGAAAGGGAGAAATGGAAAGGGGCAAATTATTTCTCATGAAAGAAGCAAGAAAAAGCTTTTTCAATGGAGGGGAAAAGAGGGAAGGTGAGAGGGGAACAGTGAAGTTTACTGTCATCACATTTGGCTTAAGGAAGGAATAACATGCACACTCAATTTGGTATGAAAATCTATCTTACACTACAGGAAAGTAGGGGAGAAAGGGATAAGTGGATGTGGGAGGATGATAGAAGGGAAAACAAATGGCAGGGAGGGTAATTAGAGGTAAACAGTTGTGCAGAAGGACAACGTCAAAAGAGAGAATAGAAAAAATGGGGAGCAGGATAAAATGGAGGGAAATATAGTCAGTCTTTCACAACACGACTTTTATAGAAGTCTTTCACATGTCTACACATGTATAACCTAAATTGAATTGCTTGCTTTCTCAGTGGGAATGGGTGGGTAGGGAGGAAGGGAGAGAAGCTGGAGTTCAAAGTATTAGGAACAAATGTTGAGAAATGTTTTTGCATGCAACTGGAAAATAAGAAATATAGGTAATGGGGTATAGAAATTTATCTTGCCCTACAGAATATAAAGGAGATGGGGATAAAGGAAGAGAGGGGTGTGATAGAAGGGAGGGCAGATTGGTGGAAATGGTAATCAGAATGTGTGGTTTCTTGGGGTGGGGGGAAGAGAAAGGAGGGGAGAAAATTTGGAACTCAAAATCTTGTGGAAACTAAAAACAAACAAATAAATAAATAAAAAGCAATGCTCTAGTTCTGCTACCATGAATCCTTTCATTTTTATAAACAAGTATGCATAATGTGTTGCCTGATGTTTCTTTGTGTCCTACACATAATAGCATTTTCTTTTTTCTTTTCATTTTTTTTAATTTTAAAGGTTTATTTGTTAATTTTTAGTTTTCAACATTCATTTCCACAAAATTCTGAGTTCCAAATTTACTCCCCATCTCTCCTCTCTCCCACTCCATAGCTTCTTGCATTCTGATTACCCCTTTCCCTCCATATGCCCTCCCTTCTGTCACACCCCTCCATTCCCTTATCCCCATCTTCTATCTTCTCTTGTAGGACAAGGTGGATTTCTATACCCCATCACCTGTATTTCCTATTTCCCAGTTGAATGCAAAAACATTTCTCAACATTCATTCCTAATACTTTGAACTCCAGCTTCTCTCACTTCCTCCCTCCCCACTCATTCTAGTTGAGAAGGTAAGCAATTCAATATAATCTATATATGTGCAGTTTTGCAAATGACTTCCATAATAGTCATATTGTGTAAGACTAACCATATTTCCCTCCATCCCATCCTGTCCCCCATTTAATCTATTCTCTCTTTTGACCTTGTTCCTCCCCACAAGTGTTTACTTTTAACTACTCCCTTCTCCCATTTGCTGTCTCTCCTATCATCTCCCTCACCCCACTTGTCCCATTCTCCCCTACTTTCCTGTAGTGTAATGTAGATTTTCCTACCAAATTGAGTAACCATATTATTCCCTCTTTAAGCCAAATGTGAAGACAGTAAGTTTCACTTTTCCACTCTGACATCCTCCCTTTTTTCCTTCATGGTTTTCTTGCATTGCTTTCATTTCTCTTTCCAATTTTTTCTCTACCTCTCTCACTTGATTTTCAAAATTATTTTTGAGCTCTTCCATGGCCTGAGTCCATTGCATATTTATTTTGGAGGTTTGCCATGCAGAAGCCTTGACTTTTAGGCCTTCCTCTGAAGATCTAATTTGTTTTACCTCATCTGAAAGAATGGAAGAAAGTACCTGCTCACCAAGAAAGTAACTTTCTATTATCTTATTCTTTTTTCCCTTTTTGGGCATTTTCCCAGCCAGTTACTTGACTTTTGAGTTCTTTGTCAGGGCCTAGCTCAGGACTGAGATTCAGATCAGTGGCTCAATTTCTCCAGGAGATTTAGGCAGAAGTCTCCCAGGGTTGCCACTTCAGACCTTGCTCCCCTCTCCAGGGTGAAGGAGCCCTCCTACTGACCTTTGAAGCTGTTTGTGGGTTGAGCAATCTGGGAACTGGTGCTACCTGTGGCTCCCTGAAGTCTGTTTAGAGTCCTGTCCCTGCCACATCAGGCTGTGCTACATGCTTCCTGGGATGCGCTGGGTGCACTTCATGCTTCCAGGGTTCAGCATTTTATTTTTTCCAATTACATGTAAAGATAATTTTCTCCCTCTTTCTCCTTCTCCCTCCCCAAGAAAGCAAACAATCTGATATAGTACAATCTAATATGTGTAATCATATTAAATATATTTCTACATTACTTAGGCTGTGAAAGAAGAATCAGAAGGTAAGGGAAAAAAAACCACAAGTAAAAAAAAAAAATTAAAGTGAAAATAGAATGCTTTGATTTGAATTCAGAATCAATAATTCTTTCTCTATGTGGATATCATTTTCCATCATGAGTCCTTTGGAATTGTGTTAGATCATTGTACTGATGAAAAGAGCTATCAAAGCTGATCATAGCACAATGTTGCCATTTCTGTGTAATATGTTCCACTGATGCTGCTCACTTCACTCAGCGTTAGTTCATGGAAGTCTTTCCATGCTTTTTTCCCCTTAAATCCACCTGCTCATCATTTTTTATGGTACAATAATATTCTGTTACATTAATGTACCACAACTTGTTCATCCATTCCCCAATTGATGGAAATCCTTTCAATATCCAATTCTTGGCCACCACAAAAAGAGATGCTATATTTTTGTACATGTGGTCTTTTGATTCTGTTGTACTGATTCTTTATGTCTCCTAGATTCATTAGTTTCCACTTGTCCAATTCTGATTATTAAGGAATTATTTTCTTCTATTAGCTTTTTAAAATCTTGTCACCTCCCCCTCCACCTCCAATTTGGCCAATTCTATCTACTTTTTAAGGAGTTGTTTTATTCAGTTGATTATTTTCCTTTTCCAAGCTGTTGACTCTTTCTTGTATACCTTTGATTTCTTTTTTCCAAATTTTTCTTCTGCTCTTTTATTTGACTTTTATCTTTTTGACCTCTTCTAAGAAGGTTTTTGGGACTTTAGACCAATTCATATTCCCCATATACTTTGGATTATGCTCCCTTTTTACTCAAGTGAACAGACCTTTCCTGAAATCTTTGTAAGCTATCTTAAGCTGAAAATTTGTTTCACTCCGTCTTTTTATAGGTTCTGTCACTCCACAATCTGTTTAGAGGCTTGATTTAATGTTGTTTTTGAGGGAAACTGAGGAGAGCTCAAGGAACTTCCTAACTTCTCTTCATCATCTTGGCTGTGCTCTCATTTGTTGTTCATTTGTTCTCATGTAATGCACCATGTAATAATGGATAGCACCTTAAATTATGAGCAAGAAAGGCCGTGATCCAAAAAAATCATCAGCATTTCTACATATTAGTAACAAAGTCCAGTAGCAAGATAGAAAAATTCCATTTAAAGTATTTGTAGACAATGTAAAATACTTGGGAATCCATGTGCCAAGGTAAACCAAGGAAATATACAAACACTGCAAAACACTTTTCACACAAATAAATTCAGATCTAATTAATTTAAAAAAAATATTAATTGTTCATGGATTGGTCAAGTCAACATAATAAAAATCAAATTCTAACTAAATTAATTTACTTATTCAGTGTCATACCAATCAAACAACCAAAATGATTTTATGGAGCTAGAAAAAATAATAACAAAATTCATCTTGAACAAAAGAATATCAAGGTAATCGATAAAAAAATATGAAGCAAGTTGATTTAGCCATACCTTATCACAGACTGTAACACGAAGAAATAATCATCAAACCAATCTGGTACAGGCTAAGAAATAAAGTGGTCAGTCAGTTGAATAGATTAAGTGCACAGGAAAGAGCAGTAAATAACAATAATATCCAAATTTTTGATAAACAAATGGTCAAAGCTTTGGAACAAGAGCTGACAATTTGACAAAAACTACTAGAAAAACTGAACAGCAGTTTCCCAGAAATTAGTTATCAACTAACATCTCACAAAATAAGGTCAAAATTGGCACAGGATTTACCCATAAAGAGTGATATCATAAGCAAATTAGAGAGCATTGTATAGTTTATCTGTCATATATCTATATCTAAGTGAATGATTTATGATCATTTGAGGGAGAGAGAGAGAGAGAGAGAGAGAGAGAGAGAGAGAGAGAGAGAGAGAGAGAGAGAGAGAGAGGAGAGACGAGAGACATAGAGACAGAGAGAGACAGATAGACTGATAGACATATAAACACACAGACAGAGAGCATTATGATATGTAAAATCTAAACCAATGAGGCAAAGATTAGCAGGAAGCTAGTGGAAAATTTCACAGCATGTTTCTCTCTGATAAAGGTCAAATTTCCCAACTGAGTTAAATTTATAAGAATGTAAAATCCTTCCCCAATAGATAAATAGCTAAAAATGTGAACAGCTAGTTTTCGGATGAAGAAATCAAATCTACCTATAGTCATATGAGAAAATGCTCTAAATCACTATTGATTAGAGAAATGCAGATTCCAAAAATTATGACTTATTACCTCACACCTATCAGATTGGCTAACATGACTGAGAAAAAAATGATAAATACTGGAAGGGATATGAGAAATTTGGGACACTAAACCACTGATGCTAGAGTTGCATACTGGTTCAACCATTTTAGAGACCAATTTGGAACTGCACTCAGATGACTATAAAACTGCATACCCAGCAAAAGTATGATTGGGGCTGTATTCCAAGGAGATTTAAAAAGATGAAAAAGACATATATATATATATATATATTATATATATATATATGAAAATATTTATAGCAGCTCATTTTATGGTGACCAAAAATTGTAAACTGATGGGATGCTCATCAACTGGAGAACAGTTAAACAGGTTGTAGTATATGATTATGATGAAAAACTATTGTTCTATAAGAAATAACAATCAGAATGCTTTCATAAAAAAAACTAGAAAGATTTTTATGAAATAATGCAGAATGAAGTGGGCAGAACAAGAGAACACTATATACAGTAACCACAATATTGTATGATGAGCAACTGTGAATGTATTGGCTATTCTCAGCAACACAATTATCCAAGACAATTCCAAAAGATTCTTGATGATAAATGGTATCTACCTCTAGAAACAAAATTCTTAGAATCTAATTGCAGGTCAAGCACACTTAAAAAAAAAAAAACTTTAAAATTTTTCTTTTTTTTTTCTCTGTGTTTTCTTTTAAACACCTAATATGGAATTATATTTTTCATGACTGCACATGTATAACATATGTCAAATTGTCTTCCATCTCAATAAGGGGGTGGGGGAGGGAGGGATAGAAGAAGAGAATTTGGAATTCAAAATTAAAAATAAAAATGTTAAAAAAACTCTTCTGCATGCAGTTAGAAAAAATAAAATATTAAAAAAAGAAAGGCCTTTTTTCAATTATTCCTTGATACATGTCCTCTGTGAGACTCTGGGAAATTCACTTTACTCCTCCATGTCTCATTTTAAATCTGTAAACTATGATGGGGTTGGGCTCAATGGTCTATAAATCTCATCCAATTCTGAAGCATAATTCTATGGTTGAGGAAATGATGTTGTGCAGTCATTCTTCTCCTTCTCCTTCTCCTTCTCCTTCTCCTTCTCCTTCTCCTTCTCCTTCTCCTTCTCCTTCTCCTTCTCCTTCTCCTTCTTCTTCTTCTTCTTCTTCTTCTTCTTCTTCTTCTTCTTCTTCTTCTTCTCTGAAAAGAGTTTAAGCAATAACAAGGATTACACTTCAGTCAATGACAAGGTCAGTGTTCAAGATATAATGATCATGATTCATATTCAGCTTTAATGTGTTTAAGAGGTTAAGACTCAGTCTATGACTAGGTTTAGTTATTAGATCATGACCATAGTCTGGATTTTTTCCTCCTTATTATGTTCTTAAAACCTTGTCAGTTAACCTTTCACCTTGGCCTCATTGGTACATAATATTCAAATAAACTGAGAACACAGACACCGATTAATTCCCTGAAGGAAAGGCATGATATACATATTTATAGTTTGGTTATGCATTTATAGTTTAAAAGACAAAAAAATGTAGTTTTTTTTTTAAACTGGAAGGTTTTTGGTGGAAATAGTAGTAGGTTAAGACCTAATTTCTTCAGAGAGATCTCTCCCCACTGTGCTTATTCTCACAATCAATTTATGTATCATTGAATGTATTACATCTTCAGATCTAATTTGGTTGCTTATCCCCAATGACAAATGAAATTAAGCCTTATATTTTCTGGCAACTGAAAACCCCCAAAGCTGGGAAATTAACCTTTCTAGTGACCTCTGGAGACCTCCCATGTACACAGGGATGTTTGATCGTTTAGCTGTCAGAAGTGCTCATTTTCAATTAAAGAATCCACTGATTCAAAGGGTTGTCACACTCACTGGGTCATGAGTTATAGTATATGAGTGAATTGGAGGAATTACCTCTTCTTTTGTACCCTACACATTGTCAATTGCACACTGGAAGATGGTCTTTGGTAGTAACTCTTAATAATTTGAAAAATGTCCCAACAGGCATATATTACTATGCAAAGGGGTTGGGCTACCTAAAGAGAAATCCAACCCTATCACCAAAAGTCTTCAAGGAAAGACTGGATGACTAATTAAATAACTGTATCCAGTAGAACTGTATCCTAGGACACAGGCAAATATTGTTAAAGGGGCCCATACAAAGCAGTCAAAGGAAGAGAACATGGAGAGCAAAAAGAACTCTGGAACTTGGACCTCATAAAAAAGACCACATGAAAGGGAAAAGAGAATGGGAGTGATTAGTGGTGTGACCTCAAACTTTACCTAACCAAGCCTCAGTTTGCTCACCTATAAAATGTGGAAACCTATGTAGATAACTTCTGAGGTATGTGACACTTCAGAAAGGTGGCATAATGCATACAGTACTGGGTCTGGAGACAGAAAGCCATGGGTCCAAAACCAAACAAACTCTTACTAGCCAAATTAATAGAAGAGGAAATATTTTAACTAAATAACTCCATCTCAGAAAAAGAAACTGAATAATCCATCAATGGACCCCATAAGGAAAAAAAATATCCAGGGCCATTTGGATTTAAAAGTGATTTCCAGACATTTAGAGAACAATTAATTCCAATACTATATAAAATATCTGGAAAAATAGGCAGAAAAGAGTCCTGCCCAATTTTTTTATAATATACATGTGGAGCTGATACAGATGTGAAAAATATAACAAAGAGATTATAGCAACTTATCATGAAGATAACACTAAAACCAGGGGGATTTATGCCAGAAATTCAGGGCTGGTTCAATATTAGGAACACTATCCTTATAATTGGCCATATCAATAACAAAATTAAAGGCAACCACATAACTATCTCAACAGATGCAGAAAAGGCTTTTTGACAAAATACAGCACATATTCCTATTAAAAAACAGAAGACTGCATAGGAATACACGGAGTTTTCTTTAAAATGATAAGTAGCATCTATCTAAAACTATCAGCAAGCATTATATTTAATGAGGATAAACTAGAAGCATTTCCAATAAGATCAGGGGTGAAACAAGGATGCCCATTATCACCATTGTTATTCAATATTGTACTAGAAATTTTAGCTTAAACAGTAATAGAGGGAAAATAAATGGAAGGAATTAGAGTGAGCAGTGAAGAAACAAAGCTAGCACTTTGTGGATGATATGATGTCATACTTAGAGAATCCTAAAGAATCAACTAAAAAATTGC
This sequence comes from Bettongia penicillata ogilbyi, assembly GCA_023548195.1. Lineage (NCBI taxonomy): Eukaryota > Metazoa > Chordata > Mammalia > Diprotodontia > Potoroidae > Bettongia > Bettongia penicillata. Next base: position 12,657,548 of record JAJHZJ010000426.1, on the reverse strand, counting down.
TTGAAAGAATGAACAACTTCAGAAAACTGAAGGACATAAAATAAACCCACATAAATCACTGGCATTTCAATATATTACTAACAAAGCTCCTCAGCAAGAGATGAAAATTCCATTTAACATAACTGTAGACAATATAAAAATATTTGTGAGTCTATCTGCCAAAGCAAACCCAGGAACTCTATGAACACAATTACAAAACACTTTCCACACAGATATGGTCAGATTTAAACAACTGGAAAAAAAATGTCAGTTGCTCATGGGTAAGTCAAGCTAAAAAATGATGATTCTACCTAAATCGATTTCTTTATTCAGTGCCATACTAATCAAACTGCCAAAACAATTATTTTATAGAGCTAGAAAAAATAGCAAATTTCATTTGGAAGAACAAAATTTCAAGGATATCAAGGGAAATAATAAAAAGAAATTCATCTTTACAGTTATAATGATGAAGTACAGAGGTGTCAGACTGATAACCAATCTAATACAGAAAGACAATGCACAAAAGGAAACTGGAAAGAGGAGAAGGGGCAAATGCCAGGGACCGTAATATTAATTGGAGTCAAAACCAAAGTTGCTGATGGAAAATGGAGAGTTACCTAGAAAGTTCAGATTCTAGAAAAAGACTGCTTGGAGAGGACTTTTAGTGCTTCACTCTCCAGTCTTTCAGTCAGAGGGATGGGACAACTGAGAGAGTTGAGAAGGTACTGAGTATCTAAAACTGAGTCAGTCAACATGGTGAGATACTTCAGATGATCAACTTATCCTGAATGAGACATGTTGCCTCTTAAAATGGACACCAAGCAGAGCTTTTGATGGAAAAATAGAACTCATTTTTATTGAGAGGTATTTTTTGTCTTTAAATAAAGAATGGGGTGGGGAGACCTTTCTAATAATCAGTGATGTAGCATTGGTAGACATTTTATTAACCATCACTGGAAAATTTCAAACAACCACTATGACCATTTGTTGAGAATATCATAGAGTGGATTCTTAGCCACTTACGGGCTTGCTTAGATTTAGTGTGGTATAGCCTCTAACCCTGAAATTCAGAGATTCTACTCCAGTCTACAAAGATCTCTTCTTTCTTTAGAGGCAGAATGGTAAAGTACAGAGGTAGCAAACTGATGGCTATAGTAGCAGGGGCCCATAAAACTCCCAAGTGTGGCAGACCAGATTAAAATGCAATTGGACATGTTTAACAATATAAATAAAAATACAATATAATATTAATTTGTAATTTTCTAAGTCAATAAACCTCCTATTTCTATTTGAGTTTGATACTACTAGTGAAGTAGAAAGAGGGTAAAAAAGTTGAGCCTGAAGCATATCTTTCTCATTAGATGTTTAACTATGGGCAAATTACTTAAACTCCCAGAACTTCCATTACTCCTCTGTAAATTAGAGATATTAGCAATACTTAATTCAGAGGGGTGTTGTAAGGAACACATTTATATAACTCTGAGTTACTATTATTCTCTGAATTCTTAGAGTACTTCTAATTTAGAACACACAACACGCTCACTTGTTACTTAGTTATGCTGCTATGCAGCAGATTTTAGTTATTTTGTGAGCTCATCTTCTCAGAAGACTATAGACTCCCTGAATATGCGGAAATGTCTTGTCACTGTAACCGCTACAATGCCAAGGATGATAACAGGTATTGGTAAGGAGGTACAGTGGTAAGGATCACAGATTCAGCCCCTAGATCTAACTTGTAGTTTTGGCTCAGTCACTTAATAAGCTCTGGAAGATCTATGTGATTTCTCTGAACTCAAGTTTACTCATCTCTTAAAACAAAGAAAATGGTTCTTGCAGAATTATTGTTGTGAGGATCCAATCATGTACTGACTAAGAAATACTTCAAAAATAATACAACTGTGTAGAAATTAAACTGCTATATTAATGTTATCTCTTTTTTTCCCTTCAGCAGTCCAGGATTTGTCAGTCACTAATCATTGGAGCTCCACTAGCAGGAAGCACTGGGATAAAAATCTGGGTGATAACCTCTTTGTTCCTTGCATCTCTACAAATCTAATGATAGAAGACCCAGGCCCTGCCTTCAGAGAGCTCACTGTCTGACCTAGGAAAGACAAAATGAAGGATAGCTATGAAGGGATTTGGGAGGCTCCCCTGGACACCTCAGAGCTTGGTCGGAATTGGCTTTTTCTCAGCTCCAGCCTCCTTATTTTATTGTGACATTGGCCACAGGCAAAAAGGTCAGACAGCTATTGTCTCTCTTGCACCAGAGGTCATATTTAATGAGCCACAGGGAATCCAGAGGACTGGACCTGTCATTCAGCTCCCTCCATACCATGTGCTGTTTCTACCCAAAGTATAAACACCATCTGCTCAAGCGATAACTCTTCTGCTGCCAGTGTGGTAGACAGAGAAACAGACTTAGGCATCAAGAGACTCAAATTCTTTTTCTGGCTCTAATATTGACTCACCATGCGACCTTGGTTAAATCACTCTCCCACTCCAAGTCTCATCTTGCTTCTCTGTACGTTGAAGGGATTGGACTATCTGACCTCTAGTGTTCCTTTCAGCACAGTGTTCCAAAACATTATGTTCTAAGGTGGTTTGCAATTTGAACAGTCTACAAATATTTGAACTATCTTCATTCCCATGCACTTAGAGAAAGAACAAAGGAAGGAAGGAGGGATAGAAGGAATAAACGAAGGAAGGAAAGAATTAGATAGTTGATCACTGTCTAGAATTTCTCTTATGGTAGTACAGTCTATCTGTCTTTTATCATAAATGAATTTTCAAATCACAACTCTCCTGAAGCGACCTCATGGAGATGTATTATGCTGTGAGGAGAGACACTACAGAAACTAGATTCAAATGGGGTATGGGAGAGAATAATTGGAAGGTGGACCCACAGTATCTGAAGGAGAAGAAGGAAGAATAGGGGAGATGTCAAGAACTAGAGTCAAATTTCCACAAATGTCATTGCTCAGTGGATCTGGGTCTATTGTAAACACAGTCAATAATTTTCCAAGCAATAAATCCTTGTTGAGCTGGCTAGCAGAAATTTTTTTCCATGAAAATGGATAGAGATACTGAGGAAATGAGAACCATATGAACTTTTATTTTTACATTTAATTTTTATTTTTTTCTTAATTGCAAGTCAACAAAATTTTTAACATTCATTTTTAAAAATTTTGTTTAAAATTCTCTCCTTCCTTCCCTCCATCTTTTCCCTTCCCTCCCCTCTCCTTCAGAAGGCAAGTAATTTGATATAGATTATACAATACAATCATACAGTATTAAGCTTGAAAGGATCTCAGAAGTCATTGAGTTTAATCCTTACCTGAGGCATGAATGTCTTCTATGACATCACTAACAAATTCCATCTAACTTTTGCCTGGACATCTTCGGTGACAGGAAGTCATTCTGACTAGAGTATTCCTTTTCATTTTGGAATCACTCCAAGATAGCTTTGGGAAATGGGCAATTTTCCATTTGGGTTGAGAAGGGAAGAAACAAGAAGTTGGCCTTAATTCAATTTATTTCCACAAGCATCTATTAAGTATCTGCTACCCATAAGCTTTTTACATAGGGCTGAGGATACAGAGATAAAAAATGACAGAGCTCTTATCCTCATGGACCTTGCCATCTAATGAACTTATAATGTGCTTATATAACCTGAATCCCCCCAGAAAATTTGCCCTAATCTCACTACCATAGTTGACACGCTACTATTGATATATTTACTTTTGTTAGTGAGACAGAAGACTAGTCATATTAGTTGAAAACAAACAAAAAAGTTAATAGTACGGAAAAAAAAAGAACCACTAAGGTGTATTCTTTGTTAGACTACCATCTCACACTAATGGGGAAGGGTATGAAGCAGACAAAAATGGGAAGCGAGGTGGCATGATGGGAAGAGTGCTAAAAGACCTAGTTTGAATCTTGCCTCCATCACTTATATACTGTATTACCCTGAACAAGTCACCTGATCCCTCTCAACTTCAGTTTCCTCTTCTATAAAATGAAAATTAATAGTATTGGGGTCCCAGGTTTGTTGTAAAGATCAGTGAGCTAATGTAAATAAGCAATTTTGAAAATATTAAACTCCTATAGAAATGCTAGCTTTTCTTATGACCAGTGAACATAAATGAAGCACACACACATATTTGTGTATATATTACACATATAAAATTTTGTGTAAGAATACATTGAACTCAACATGAATACATATAGAAACAGGAGGAAAGAAAAATTATAGGTACTGAGGGAGAGAAGAAGTAATCATAAGAAACACAAACCTAAACCTCAGGAAGAGAGTCATGAAGAGAAGATTAAAGGGGGAAAAGTGTATCAGCTTGAAATAAACTGGAAGTGAGGATTATAGAAAGAATAAAAAGTACAAGAAAATAGGAAATAAATATCTATTATAACCGTGAATGTGAATTGGATGAACTCAACCATAAAACCAGAGATTAGCAAAATGGATTACATACTTGAAACCTACTTGAAACATAAAGATTCATACAGAATTAAAATAAGGGGTTAAAGAAAAACCTAGTATTCCTTAACTGAACTTAAAAAAAAAATCAGTTAGCAGTTATGATTTCAGACAGTGCCACAGGAAACATAAGCTTAATTATAAGAGATAAAGGAGGGAAGCTACATTTTACTGAATGATGGCATAGACAAAGAATTGGTTCTAATACATATGTCCACCAAATGGCATACTATTTAGGTACTTAAAGGGAAAAGTAAATGAATTGCTGGAAGAAATAGTTAAACTACAATAATAGAGGACTCAAATTTACTCCTATCAGCCCTAGGTAAATCTAAACAAAAATAAACAAGAAAAAAGCAAAGCATCTCAGTAGAATTTTAGAAAAAAATGTAGATATGATAGAACAAGTATACAGATCCTCAGCTCTTAGTTATCTCTTAGGACATAAAAAGCTCACAAACAAATTCAAACATCTTTTACTGATCGCAATTAGAAAAAGTATATTAAATAATGCTTTAAACTGAGAAACTAATAGCACTACAGTATGAAAGTATTAAAAATCGGCTAGAGCCTATCTGTATCAAGAATAACAAAAGAATAACTCAAAGAAATGAATGATAATTTCATTAAAGATAACTGCAATGAAAGAACATACAGAAATTTTTAAGAAACAAAGCGTTCCTTAGAGAAAAAATTACTCTTTTTTAATTATTATATTAATCAATTATATTTTTATAATATTAATAATTAAATAATATTTAAAATTATAGCTAATTATTAGATGAAGAATGTATTTCTCATATCATGTTCCTTTCAGACCTAAAGTACCAGGGAACCAATCTGAACAAAACCCTGCTCCCTATAACCTTGGATTCTATGTGGTCAGCTTACACTCATGGAATGAACATGCAGAGGATATATATATATATATATATATATATACATATATACATACACACACAAACATATATATACATATATACATACATATATAAAAATATATATGTATGTATATATATATGTATATATGTATGTATGTATGTATGACCAGTTCTTTGGGAATATCTTGTCTGCTGCATATTGACCAAATGACCAGCAAAGGAGCAATCAGAGGAGTCATTCCTCTTTGCCTTTGTTTCTCCCCTTCCCCAGCCCCTAGTTGCCCAGAAATCATCCAGAAGATTGACATGACTAATAAGCTAAGACTCACAAATTTCCTTCTAGGGAAATGAAGAACCACCAAGTCTTCTATCTATCCCCCAGCATACTCCTAAGATTCTCCAAGCATAGCCATATCACCTATTAATGCACACAGAAAACCTTCAGGATAGATTTCTGGGTTTTTCCATTCACCTTACAGCTGAACTTTCTTATACACACACACACACAGTACATATATATGTATACATATATATTTATATGTATATATACGCATATATATACACAATATATGTATACATATATACATATGTATGTATGTATATATAGTATATATGCACATATTGTGTGTATATATGTATATATATGCATATATATATACACATATACATATATTGAATCTCTGAAATTGAATTTGAGCTCCTTCAAAGCAGGAACTGTTCTCTCCCCTTCTATTTGTGTCCCTGGCACTTACCACAGTGGGTTTTTTCTTCTTCCTTCCTTCTTTCCTTCTTTCCTTCCTTCCTTCCTTCCTACCTTCATTCAATTCAAGTGCTCAATTTTGTGTGTTCTCTCTCCAAGAAGCATTTTGTTTCCTCTGTTTTACATCTTATAGATCTCTTTGGTGTTTGATAAGCTTCTCTTTGCTACAGTAATGAGGGGATCACCTTTGTAGGGCTATCTGATGCACTCTTAACTCTCATCTACTCCAGTTAAGAGACCACTAGACAATCTTGCCTTCAGAAGAGAAGCATGGCAATACTTTTAGACGACAGCTGAGGCACAAGTCCATTGCACCTCACTAAATTAGTCAACAGCCCCAGCCAGCACACCAACAGGTTATTATTAATGCAATTTTTTTTTTTGTTTATATCTGTGACTGATAGGAAAACTGTGGTCCCAGACAATCTAATCAACTTATGGCTAGACATTTGTTTTAAATTCCTGTATACATAGAGTTTCTGGGACCTCAACACACATCTCAAATGTGGTGTGAAATGAGCAGATCTAGGAGAATAATTTATACAATAAAATAGTAGTATGAATTTAGGTCACATGACCAATACGATGAAGGAATAAGCATTTTCTCCAGTTCCCAATATATTTTTTAAAAATTGTGGTTGAACAATGGCAGCTGTTTCCACAGGATGAAAAATCAAGAAGCTCAATAAAGTAAGAACAGTGAGAAATGCTAATCCTAAATTCTTTCACTTGGTTGCCCTCCCCCAGATACCTCCATATACTAACAGGGTATGCAGGCTTGTGCTTTGGAATTACTAAGGGATTTCCCTCCTCTTGCAATCTCTGTCAGCTCTCCTCACCCTAACCTTTACTGTAGCATCCTATTTCAATAAAGTGGACCTTGACACTCTCTCTCTCTCTCTCTCTCTCTCTCTCTCTCTGTGTGTGTGTGTGTGTGTGTGTGTGTGTGTGTGTGAAGGTATGGAAGTAGAGAAGATATGTTGTGCTTCTGCCCCAACCATCCCCTAAGTTAGGGCACCCCAAGGTAGCAGAAACTATCTTGAATACCAATTCCAATCTATATCAATCTTGTAAAAGTGGTATGTGTGTTTGTGCTTCTCTGTCAAGGAAGACCATGCCATCAGAGAAATAATGACATGACTTGCACTTGACTTTGTTTTGAGTGAGGGAGGGCTGTGCAGGTCACGAACCTCACTTCTCCTCCGGAGCCATCTGAATCCAGTGACCAGATATTCATCAGGATGACTGGAGATGACCCAGGATGAGGCAATTGGGGTTAAGTGACTTGTCCCGGGTCACACCACTAGTGAGTGTCAAGTGCCTAAGGTGAGATTTGAACTTAAGTCCTCCTGATCTGCGCTGGTTCTGTATCCACTGCACCACCTAACTGCCCCTATAAAAGTGGTAGACGTTGATTCAACCTGAAAGAACTAAAGCCAGAGAATTAAAGAACAGAGAACACTGAGAAAGGGGCCAGCATTCAAGGCTGCAGCAGGCCTTATTGAAAGGGCACCGGACTCCACTTGGACCTAGTTCAGTCCCCTTATAGGCTATGTGAGATGTGGCCTGAGGTCAGTGAAAAGTAAATTCCCTGGGAAGATGGGAGACTGAGGCAACTTTGAATTCCAGCCTCTAGGATAAGCCCACCATCAAAGGCTATGGAGTTAAAAAGTGACTTAGAGTGAAAAAGTGAAAAAGGAACACAGCGATCTTTCCATTGAAACATGCTGTCTTGTACAAGAAAAAGAGGTCATAGTTGAGATAAAACATAAGGCTGACAATGGGAAGCAGAAATGTCCTCATCTATAGGAGTGAATCCTGTGGTTAAATTCTGCTCACCGCTTTCCACACACGACTTTAAGTTGTGAGATGCTGACACTTTAAGGCAAAAGAAGCAGATTATAAGGGAGTAAAATGAGAACTCTATTACTCCTCTACTCGTTACACTCCATTAGCTCCCTAGTAATCCTAGGATCAGATACGAAGTCCTGTGTTTAGTATTTAAAATTTTTTATAGAACGCCTCCAACTTACCTTCCTAGCTTATCACACATTCCTCTCCACTCATTTTAAGGTGCCAATAAATAGGGCTTCTTTCAGTTTTTAACTCCCAACATTTCATCGCCTGTATCCACATCTTTACACAGTCTTCATGCATGAAATGTATTCCCTTCTTCCCTTTACCTTTTGAAATCCTAGTATATATGAATGATGTCTCCCCTAAAAACTATAAGGTCCTTGAGACCAGGGACTGTTTTCTTCTTGTTTTTGTATCGCTGATACCTAACATACCTGGTACAAAGTGCCTAGTACAAAAATAAATTTCTATTGATTGATTGATCAGTTGATGGATCTAGCAAAGAACAAGTCTGAGGGATATCCTTTTCAAAATTCAATAATTCAATTAAAACACGTTTATAAAATGCCTCCTATGTGTCAGGTACTCTGATAAGTGCTGGGACACATTTTTTCAATCTCCAGTCTCCAGAACCTTCTGTATCTTCATCTCTAGCTTCTCCTCTGCTCACAGAACTTAGTCCAATGGACCTGGAAAGTTGAATACATGAAAGAATGACTGCTGGAAAAGGGGCATGAAGCACGAGTGTGGAGGAAAAGAACTTTGCATTTTATCCCGTATGCCACAGAGAGCCTGAAAAGGTATTTGTATTAGGGAGTATCTTGATGGGTTCTTTCAACCAGTCTTCCTGTGCACAGAAACAAGGTCATTCATCATGCTGGTTTCCTTCCTTAGGTATTGTCTAGTTTTTCAATGTCTTTCTTGAATTGTGCTGCTCAGAACTGAACTTAATACTTCAGAATACGTGGTTGAGCAAGAGCAGAGAAGTGTAGACTATCAGCTATATTCCTGAAAACAATGTCTCTGTTAATTTGCTTGGAGTTGCACACAGGTAATAAGGAAATGCTGATAGTCAAACTCAGAGCCCCTAAGTCATTCAAAGTTTTTCCCTATTGCTTCAAAGTAATGTGCTCAAATCCCACTGGTCACTAAATGGTTGCGTGAGCCTCTCCATTCCTCAGGCATGGCCTATGAAGGTGCAAGCTGGGTCATAGATTCTCACTGTAATGGCACCTATTTCCTGGTGTTCTATTCACATATAATCAGGCTGTGGATTTCTTGAGTTCACCTTCAGGGTAGGTGTTTATTTTAAGCAAGCAGAGAGAGGAACTATAAACTATGATAAAGCTCCCAAAGTCGCAAGAGAACTTATGAATGCATTAAGCACAGAATATGGCTGTAGTAAATAAAGGCAGCAGTGTTTCTCTGTTTGTAGGCAATCACATAACAGCCCCCTGACTGTGGATCTCCTTCAAATCCTGGGGCCATTTTCAGGATCTCTATGGATTAGGAAAACATTTCCCTCAGAAAATATAAAGTCTTGATTTTTCATGGCCAAGGAACTGAGAATAGGGCTGGACTCTGACTACTCTGGCTAAGATGGAGTTCATGTGAAAAGACAATGGGACCTTAAAAGACTTCAAACTCAGTATGAGTCAATAATGGGACTTGGCAGCCAAAAAAGAACCCCACTTGACTCTAGTTTTCCTTGGAAGAAATGTAACATCCTAGGAAGTGATAGTTCATTTGTCCTTGCCCTGGTCATATTTGGGAGGTTGGGTCCAGCCCTGGATGCCACACTGGATAAACTGTAGAAGATCCAGAAAAACAAAACCAGGATAGTGAAGGAATTGGAAATACTATAGGAAATGTAGGTGCATATCAGTAAACATATATTGAAAAAATGTAATTGCAGAGAGGTAATGGAAGATGAGTTGAACTAGGAACCTAAAGGTTTAGATCCTAGTTCAACCACTTACTCACTATATGGCTTTTAGTAAATCACTTCTATTTTCTGGGTCTCAATTTTCTCTTTTGTAAAATGAACTTTTCCTAAATGACCTCCAAGGTCCTTTCCCACTCTGACAATCTGTGAGCTTTGTGATTCCAGCTTAATATAAAGAAAACTCAATAATAATTAGTGCTTCCCAGATGATTCATTTAACCAAAGGAGGAAACCAAGGATCAGAGAAAAGTGATTTGTTCAATGTCACACTGTGGGGTAAAGGCAGGGCTGTAACTAAAAATGGAGCCTCTTAATTTCAAGGCCAGGCTTGTTCCACTACACTCTAATGTGTTTTGGGCTGGTTATCTCAAGTGAGAAAATGAAAGGTGAAGTGTTCTGAGAAAATAAAGGTAGTCTAGCAACGAGAGGGACTATTATTCTAAGAACATGTGCAACTAAAGGTTAACACCTGTAACCAGCAAGATTCTATTAGTGAACTGATAAAGCAGCGGCTAGTTTGAAGTCTTCTTGTGATGGGTGGTGATTTATTAGCTTAAGTCAGGACTTCTAAAGATTTGTGGAGTTTTAATTAAGTAGATGGAGGCCAGGTCCTCTTAAGAATCACCAGATTGGGCAATTACTGGAGCTGACCACATCAATCAGTCCACAAGTATTTATTAAGTATTTATTATGTCCTAGCTCCTGGAGATAGAAACAAAACAATTCCTAGCCTCAAGAAGCTTACATTTTATAGAAGAGGACAATAAACTACACACACACACACACACACACACACACACATTCCTGTGTGCATCTGTGTGTACAAATTCTAGACCGATATAAATTCATAACGTTTTTAAAAGTTTCATCAGTATAGGGAACTCCAGGTGAGAAAATGCCTTCTCCCAATTCGATTCAGTCTCTGTTATGTAACCTAGAGTTTTGGAAAGTTGCCTGGGGATATTGAGAGATTAGTTGACCTCCCCAGGGTTTCATAGTCAGTAAATATAAGAGAAAACTTGAACCCAGATCTTACTGCTTCAGAGATCAACTGCTTGTTCACTGTAGCCTGCTGTCTTTTTATACAAATAACATATAAGAAAAACAGTGGGGAGTGGGGACAAAGATTTCATGTAGGAAGAAGCACTAATGTCTAACTTTGAAGGAATTGAGGGATTTTAAGAGATAGAGGGAAGAAGGGAGAGTGCTTCAAAAAGAAGAATTTTGATTAATGTTTTATTATGTGTAAGATATTGTGTTAAATGCTGAGAATATAAATAAAAGAATGCTAAACAGTCCCTGCCATCAATTCCATTCTAAAGGAGAAAGAGAAAACAAAAAAGGGCATTGGAAAGGTGGTAGTAATTTATGACTATGTCTGGGGTAGAATTGCTAGATATATCCAGAAAGTTTTGTAGAGAGCTGTACCAGAGGGATACTGGAGCCTGCTTCAACCTCATCTGGAGAATTAATTGCTAAATTTTTACAATGAGAATTTACACCTCAGAAATCACCAGAAGTAATAAACTAGGGCTTAATCTGTTGCTTTGCTGATTATATAGACTTAAGAAAGTGATAAAGAAAATATTAATAATGTAAATTAAAATTGAAAATGTGTTATGTATATATATTTTTTCCTTCAGACATCTGGTAGTTAAATATGTACCAGCACATCCCTGTCTGAAACTGAGAAAGATTTGGCCAAAGTTGGCTTATCAAATATCGTACATTAATGTTTCAGGGATGGAGTATGAGTGGGGATAACTGGGGGATGAGAAGATTGTTGCAATATTACTGAGGGAATCAATAATGACTGGGATGATGGAACCCTGTAATGAATACAAAGAATTATAATAAAAGAATCCTGGGATACTAAATTAAGACATTTATATTTGATTCCTGACTTTTATTATGAACTCATTGTTTCATCTAAAGTAAGTCTCTTCATTTTTCTGGGAATTGGTGTCACTACCACATCGACAAAATGTGGATTATATAACCTAACTAATAATTTTACATTTTACCAATCACTTCTCATGGCTTATCTCATCCTATTATCATAACATTGATCCTTAGAGTGCATTGTCAAGTCATATGGTAATTCCCAGCACTGTGGAGAATATAGTGGCAAGGTCACATAGTGGTCCTTCATTAAATAGTTTTCTATTTTGCTAGAAGGATTATAGTTGGTGACTCCCTGTTAATCCATGGACTGTGAATGGTCATATCTACCCATAAAGAAAAAGGTGGGGTGGAAATGGAGGTCCCAGGCCCACAACATTGGGGAGAGAGAAGTGTGTCTGAAAGTCAGGAATTAGGGTTCTGAGTACCCTTCTGTAGAAAGTAGGATTGGTGATGGTGGGAAGGGAGGTTAGCCTCAGGCAAAAAGAGAGAGCAGAACGTGGGCAAGATGATGGGAAAAAGGAATTTCCTTGGTATTTGCTCTGCAGTACCCTCTCTTTCCCAGTAGGGAGGGATCAGTTCGGGTGTCAGAGTAGTGTGGAAGAGCTACCTTTGATGCCTATTCCTGCTATTATTAAACAGTTCAGTGCTGTTTGATAAATGTTTGATGAATGGAGTGCTCAGAAATTTGTGATTCTGTATGAGCATCCCTTGAGTATTTGGCAATGTACAGGATAGAGGAGTTGAGAGGATACTGGATTTAGAGTCAAGAAGATGTTGATTCAAATCATATTCAAACACTTATTAGCTTTGTCACCCTGAACAAGTCACTTAATTTCCCTGGACCTCAATTTCCTTCTCTGAAATATGAGGAGGTTGGGCTGTATTGCCTCTAATTTTTCTTCCAGCTCCAAATCCATAGTACTATAGTCATAAGAATATGTTCCAGTCCAGGTCAGAGTCTAGTGTTCTCTCTCGGTTCATAGAGCTCAAAAATAGTTTCCACTGGTCTCTTTTTTTCTCTCTCTCCAACTCTACGCACATCTCCTTTCTTCTACTTCAGAGGTGCTATGATTCCATAATTTGAGTAGTGATGATGAGTCCCTGACAAAAATGTGACCTCTGACTTACGTAGTCTAAGGCTTCATCAGTCTCTGTGAGAAAAATAAAGTGCCCCAGGGGCATTTTGAGGAATCAGAAATGACCAATAAGTTAATGAAGAAATGATGGATTAAGTGAATGAGTCAATCAATGGATGTAGTGCCAATGTGATATTCACAGCACTGAAGGTGGCTATGACTGTGCCAGCATAGTTCTGAATCACAAAATATAGCAGATTCTCCTCATGGAAGACAGAACCTAAACATTTATTCAAATATCAGAAAGCCAAACTCCAACACTAGAAAATCAAATCTATCTTAGCAACAAAGAGACATAAATACATTAACAATGCAGAGGGCACTATCATCCCCAAGTCTTTCCCCTGTTAGACTTTCCACAAACCAGCTCCCTTAAAAAATCACAAACAGGCTCCCTTCAACAAAATTACAAGCTCTCCCACTCACACTATGTGCTGTCTGCTCTCTCTTTCCCAGCTCTGACTGCTCTGATTCACTTCCTACTCCATCCTGTTCAGCAAACTCCTCCTACCACCGACTCCATGTGACTCAGACTTCCATGTGACCCAGGCAGGTCACATGGGCCTATCAAAGATCTTCTCATTTAAACTACTATTACAATGGACACATGAGTAAGTAAATTCATTAATTCATTATTTCCTAATTTACTTACCCATTCATTCACTCATTTTTAATTCATGAAAACAAAGTGGTGAATGAATGAACTAGGAAGGAGCACATAAATAAAGATATCACTTATGTCTTCAGGACCTAGCAATAAAGGAATTAATGAATTTCTTATATCTATTATGTTTTTAGTAAATTTGCTTAACCTGTCATGGACTTTGAGTCCAAACTATCCCAGGAACTTCCCCATAAGGGAATTTCAATTTCATTATGATGGATAACACATGGAAGAACTTTCAAACATAGAAATTAGAAAGATGGTGAATAAGGAGAGGTCACAACTCCAAACATTCCATGTTGTCAACATCAAGGGGATGGTTTATAGTCTGGTTGTGACTTTATGACACTTGATCTGTTTTGAGGGCCAGATAACCCACATCCTTTCCCTTTCCCTTCAATCTTCCTGAGATGCTGCTCAGCCCTCAGCAGTACCAGTCATGCCCCACCCTCCCCTAGTATAGTATCCCATTTTACCCTATCTGGGAGAAGAATGACTTGGCCAGTTCTTTTAACCTTTCTTTCAAACGCTTCATTTTCTGCAGATAGAACTGAAGACACAGGGCAGGAGATTCAGAGGCATGGTAACTTCTTTAGGTAATGGACCAGTGATTGATACAAAGCCTCCTTATTGTCCTAATACTATCCTTGCTTTTATAGGGTTCAAACTCTGATGGTCTCTTATAGACACATCTATTTCCTGGGAAGAGGCCATTATCACAACAGCAAATAGCTCTATGTCTAGGTTCTCTCACAGCTGCCCGCTCTAAAGCCTTGAAGGAAAGTCCTTCTCCTCTCTAGTGACAGCCTAATTACAAAATCTGGTGGGAGCTGGGAGGAGGTGATGATTTGGGGGAATGCTAGGTATAGACATGCCAGTAGAATGGAATGAACACTGGGGGAGAGAATAGAAAATAGATCTGATTTGAATCTCTGACTGTGCCAGTATCAGCTAGGTGACTAGCTTGCTGCATGTCATTTCTCGCTGATCCTCAGTTTATTTCTCTATAAAATGGAGAAAGTAATATTTAATCCTCTCTACCTCACAAGTGGGTTGTAAAGATTTTAAAAATTCTAGAAATGAAAATAATACTTATGAAATGAAACCACAGAGGCACATGTTTTATAAATCATAAAAGGCAATGAAAAATAAATGAATATTATTCTAATTGCTACTGTTACTCTGATTTATAGATGTATTCATGATCTCAGTGAAGTGTATCTTTCTTCCACTGATGTAGAGCACAGCATCATCAAGCTTTCTTTCTCATTCTGCATGATTCTTACCTATATCATTATAATCATTCTTATTTTCACTGAAGATATGTCATGCTGATGAGCTAGGTCTCCACTTAAATGGGAAAGAAGGATCCTTATATCAATTGACTCTTGTGAGACCTAGTGAAGGCATCCTGAGATACAACCCTGAATGTGCTCAAAACTTGACTTTGGGAACCCACGATTTCCGTTTGGGCTTGTCTCACCCACTGTCATGGTTTATGTAATAATGGTGGTGACTCTCAGTCAACAAGTATTCATAAAGCACTTACAATGTACCAACCACTGTTCCAAGTCATTGGAATAGAAAGAAAAGCAGAAAACAAATCGTACCTGTCCTCAAGGAGCTCACATTCTAAAGAAGGAGACGATACATAAACAATTGTTTAGATACAAGATATACAGGAAAGAGATGTAAAGCAATCTGAAAAGAGTAAGGCTCTAGCAACTGAAGGATTGTATATGGTCTCCTGTATAAGATAGGATTTGAGCTTTAACTGGGAGGAAACCAGGGAATCTTGTCTACAGAAAGTACCATTAATCTTGGAGCTAGAAAATCTGATTTGAATGCTAAGTCCACCACTTACTGTTGTACCTTGAGAAAATCATGTTGCCACTTTCAGTTTTAGGGACAGCTAGGTGGCACAATGGATAGAGCACTGGACTTGGAATTTGATGACTCACCTTCCTGAGTTCAAGTCTGACCTCAGATACTTAATAATTGTGTGACTTTGGTCAAGTTACTTAGCCACATTGCTCGAGTTCTTCATCTGTAAAATGAGCTGGACAAGGAAATGGCAAACCACTCCAGTATCTTTGCCAAGAAAACTCCAAAATGGGATCACAAAGAGTTGGTTACATCTCAATAGCAGCTTGTTTTCTGTCAAGTGAGTATAACAAGAATTGCACAAGCTGTATCACAGGGCTTGTATGGAGAAATCACTATTACTTTTAAAGTGCTGTAGAAATATCGATTATTATCATTATTAATTCTTAATTATGAAGTTCCAACTTGTGAAATGGCCTTGTAAATACTATTTCACATTATCAATGAGCAGTAATTATGAACATCTCCCCAACATATGTCTGGTTAGAAGAAACACAAAGTATATTTTTAGCGTGACACTAACTACCCTGGCTCCCAGTGTATAAAGGCCAAATATGTTATATTTCACCTCTCCTCCGTGGTTCTCCAGTACTCTTACTTAAGGGGCTTTGGAGTGACTAGGCTCTACCAACGTCTCTAGTGCCCATCGTGACTTTGCCCCAAATACAAGGAGCTCCTCTGTACTCCTATTCCATTTAACCACTCAACAGTCAGATTAGTTTTTGAAAAGAAATATTTAATTCAAACATAAAGTGACAAATATAAAAATTGCTCAGCTTAGTTCCTATATAACACAGTCTCAAGTTCCAAGTAAAAAGCCACAATTAGGATTGAGTTCAAGGCCCCCTGGCTTCTCAGAGATTTTCCAACAGACTGGCTGAAACACCACACATGGAATCCTGACTCCAAGACAGCCAAGGCTCAAACTCGTGGTCCAGTGGGGATTAGCACTTTCACTTGAAACTGAGGAGGACACATGAAATAAGAGAAACAGAAAAAAAAAAACATACCAAGCTAACTTCTTGGAGCCATGAGATGAGAGGAGAGATAGAGAGGAAAGTATCCCTCCTTTCTGGTTCAGTTCATAGCACCTTCACTGTGGATGAACTCTTTATTATCTTCATTCTCAAGAAGCGGTAGGAAAGAGAGTAAGACTGCACCAGTCTGGCAGTTTTAAAGATGTTGCATGTTCCAATTATGGAACCAATCAAAATAAGTTATTCCTGACCACATGGTAAGGGAACTCAGAGAAGCAGAAGGTCCTATGTTGAGTGATCTGGGCATGCTCTTAGGCCCCTTTCATTACTATTCATTTTGGAAATGCTAAGAAGGCAATTTAATTCCTTATCTTTGATGTGGTTGGAAGTATTGAAGTGTTACCAGAGAGATACAAGGCTGGACAGAAGCTGCATATCTAGGGATTCCCAAACCTCTGACAAGCCCCAGAGACAAAGGAAGGTTTGAGATGAGTTAGAAAGATGTGTCCTATTCAAGTCTGGAAGATCACCACTGCTAAACTAAGTATTCTCAGAAAATAGCTCAACGTTAGTGTTTAAAGAATCTAGGAGATATAAAGAATAGAAGGAGGCTAGGAGTAAGCACAATTGGATTTGGGTCCTTGCTTTGATACTGCTACTTAAATACTGTGTGATTCTGGGAAGGTTTCCTTTCTAATATAGTATTCTATTATTCTCTCAAATGGGAAATATAATAATGTGAAAAAGAATAGGGAAGACACAAAATGGTGAGACACCCCTAAGACTAAGAAAGGTGAAAGCTAGAAAGAAAGCATGCTACTGTGCAGTCACATCTGACTTTCCGCAGCCCAGTTTTGGGTTTTCTTGGCAAAGATACTTAAGTGGTTTGCCATTTCCTTTTCCAACTCATTTTACAGATGGGGAAATTGAGGTAAAGTTAAATGACTTGACTGAGACCAAGTTTGAACTCAGGTCTTCTGAGTCTAGGTCCAATGTTCTATCCACTGCACTGCCTAGCTGCCATTAAAGTAGGTATAGAAACGTAAAAAGACTTTCCAGAGCCTCCTAGGTGTGAGAAGCAGGGAGTTTATGGATAGAAGAACATGATTTGTGGGAAAACTGTCAAAAATGATGGAGTCCTTTTATGCCCTGGCAGGTGAGAAGATATGAGATGACCTAGAGGATATCGAAAGGACAAAAAAAGAGAAGAATAGTCACATCTGCATGGAGATTTAATGTCTACAAAATATTTTGTCACCAACAGATGTGTAGGAGAGGTATCATTATTCTCATTACATAGATGAGAAAACTAGTAATTAGAAAGGGGAAGTTTTTTACCTGCGATTGCACAGCTAGTGTCAGAACAGAGATCTGGACTCAAGTCTTGTGACTCCTGTTTTAATACTCTTTCTGCTCATCATGATTCACCTTATGTCTTAGCTCTAAACAAACAAACAAACAAAAAAAAGACTCTAGAAGTATGCCATATCTCTACAACTGGACATGTGAAGTATATGTTCTGGCATTTAACACATTGGAATAAAGGCCTGCTTTACTCAAAATCTTTCAAGGCTTGATCCTACTGACAACTCAAAACCGAAAAAGACTTGCAAAGAATTGTGTTTCTAAGTCATAACCTAAATGGGAATCCCATTCTTTAGACCCATGAGTAGGGGAGTAACATGGTTGGACTTATACTTTAGGAAAATCATTTTGATGGCTGAGTGGAGGATGGATTGGTATGAAGAGAGACTTGAAATAGGAAGACCCCTCAGTTGGCTATTGCAATAGTGCAGGTATGAGATAATGAGAGGTTGTACCAGGATGGTGATAGTGTCTGAGCAGCGAAGGATCATATATGACACTGGAAGCTACTCTCAGAAAATTCAGGTAAACTCTCATCAGGCAGGGCTCATGAGATCACAGAGATCTTTGAGGTTAGATCAACAACTTGTAATATTTTCTATGGACAAAAATTAAGGATGATATGGGCACAATGCACAAGAGCTATTAAAAAAAAGGGTTGTCATAGGAAAGAAAAACAAGCTTGTTATCCTTGGTCTAGGTAAGCAGAAATAGGGAAAATGGAGCCATTACAGAAAAACAGAATTCAACTGAATAGAAAGATGAATTCTTAACAGTTAAAGTTGTCAGAAAATTTTGAGTTATCTTAGTTGGTTTTGGGTTCCCCATCAAATATATTCTGGATGATCATTTATTGCTTACATTGTGGCAGAATGATTTATTTCATGTTAGGGTTGGATTAGATGCTTTCCATTTTCCATCTTACCTCTTTTATTCTATAATTCTTGTCCTTTTTAATGAGAACTCCTTACTAAATGGTTTTAAAAAGTCCAGTCAGTTACTAAGGCAGTGCAAAATTGAAGCTCAAAAGGGTAGAGGGGATAGAGGACTAGACTTGGAATTAGGAGACTATGGGTTAAAATCCTGTCTCTGAACCATTCTACGTAACTATGTAACATTTCAGGACCATGAACAACTCTTTAAAAAAGAATGTAAGCTATAAAAGAACTGCAGAACTACATGAATGGTGAGAGGAGAATTTACACACTGAAAATTCTCTATACTAATGAAATCCCAATTTCTTAGTCCTGCGCCCCACCCTCAAAAAAGCAGTTATTTCACAATGTTGTTATTAGGATCAAATGACAAAGCGTGTAAAGTGCTTTGCAGACTTTAATGTGTTATGTTCATATTAGGCATCTGCATTGTCATCATCACCACCACCATCATCAGATCATTGCCTTCATTATTATCCGACCTATTTTTCATGTAGCTCCATGTCCATCCCAGGAATTCACAGTTTGTACATTCATTTATTCACAGACTCAACACTTAGCACAGTGCCTAGGTTCTTAATTAATGTTTATTGATGATCGACTCATTCATATAATCTTAGAGCTGTAGGGGGAAGCCCATAAGGCAGCTAGTCTAACTTCTCCCCAAATCATAAAGTATCCTTATGGCATTCTGAGAGGTGGTTACCTAGCTTTTATGTAAATTGTTATAAAGATGAGGAATTCACTCCTCTTTGGGAGAACCTATTTCTTTTACCCCACCTCCGCAAAGAAGAGAGAACCTATTTCTGCTGCAAGATGACTTTAAAATTTAAAAGCAGTAAATTAATTAAACAAATAGCCACACATTCAACAAGTAGTTATTAAAAAAAAAACTATTATGTTCTGCAGCAGAGGTAGGCAGGACCCAGGAGAAATGAATAAAAACCTTATTACTGCTCTCAGGGAGCTTAAATTATAGCTGGGGAGTCAGGCTTTCTGTACAGGAACCAGTTAAGTAACAATCCAAGAAGTCAGTAATTAAAATGAATGAATGAATGAAAAGACTTATTATTTCCTTATCACTTGTTGAGTACTGGGAATAGAAAGAGAAAGAAATTAAGATTTGCCCCGTTCTGAAGGAGCTCACATT
This sequence comes from Bettongia penicillata ogilbyi, assembly GCA_023548195.1. Lineage (NCBI taxonomy): Eukaryota > Metazoa > Chordata > Mammalia > Diprotodontia > Potoroidae > Bettongia > Bettongia penicillata. The sequence continues at coordinate 12,637,618 of JAJHZJ010000426.1, read as the reverse complement.
CTCTCTGGGAGTCAACAAATAGAGGAGGTTTCAGCGATAAGTGAATGGTGCAAACTATAAGGATTATAGGAGCTCACCAAGAATGAATGCCAATTTTGACTTGAAAAGTTTCCTGAAAGCGTTAAGTACACTACACACCAATGACTCCCTCATACCTGCAGGTTCAAGTACATATATCTCTGCTTGACTTTGAAAACCTTTCACAACCTAGACCTCTCCTATTTTTCCAAGCTCCTCTCACTTTACTCCCTTCAAAGATCAATACAATCCAACAATATTGCTATTCTCTTTGCTCTTACACAAGGGATTCCAAGTATTTTTTTTTTTTGACTATCCCAAATGCCTAGAATGCTTTCTCTTTTCATCTCTGCCTCTTGACATCTCTGGCTTCCTTCAAATCTCAGCTCATGTCCTAAAAGCTTCAAGACATTCTCGTGGTCTCCTTTAATGCTACCACCTTCTCTCAGAGACTGCCTCCCATTCATGCTCTCTGTATCTTATATGATAATAAAAATAATAAGAATCATTCAAATTTATGTAGGGAAGGGAACATTTATTAAGCATCTACTATGAGCCAGAGTAAGTTGTGTTAAGTGGCTCAAAAATATTTCAATTTGACCTCACAACCTGGGTGATAGGTTCTATTAGTATCTCTATTTTACAGATTGGAAATCTGAGGCAAACAGAAGTTGTGATTGATCCATGGCCACACAGCTGGTAATTATCTGAGCCTGGATCTGAAATCAGGTTTTCCAGATTACAGTTTCATCATTTTATCTATGTGTTCAATTAGCTACTACTATAATGTTTTTTTTTTAATGTTTCCATAGCCATTATTACTAACTCCTTGAAGGGACTATTTTTGTCTTTCTTTGTATTCTCAGTGATTAGTACAGTGTCTAGTCCATAGCAAGTGTTTAAGAAATGCTTATTGATGAGAATGATGATGAAGAAGAAGAAGAAGAAGAAGAAGATGATGATGATGATGATGATACTGATACATTTGAAGTTAAGGATTTGCGTGATGGTCATCAAATCACACCACTTATCTTAGCCTCTATTTCCTCATCTCCAAAATGAGTGAAGTATTATGGTCCTTTCCAGCTCAAATGGTGATCCAATGATCACTTCATTCCTTCTAGGTCCAATTAATACTTCAGAGGAAGAATAGGACAGGGACAGGATGTGAGGAAGAAGTTAGATATCATTAGTGGACTGTTAACATCTTGAGCAAGATTTATAACTTTGTAATTCCGTGAATCAAAAATAACCATTGTTCGATGGTGGCGGCAGTGGTGGTGGTGTGTGTGTGTGTGTGTGTGTGTGTGTGTGTGTGTGTGCACATGCATGCATGTGCGCATATGAGATATGCATGACACTAAGAGGTTTTGGGGTGAGAGGTTAAGGTCATCCTGACTAGAGGAGACGTTACAGGTTGAATCTTTTGGGAGGAGGAGGAGATAAAAACCAACATGGGAAAGTGAGAAATGTGCTTCTGTGGAATCAGTGGGTCTGAAATAGACTCCAGGTTCTGATTCTAATTAATTAAGCCCTATGTTCCTCAGTTTCCTCATGTGCACAGTGTTCTAACTGATCACTATGATTTCTTCCCGCTCTAATGCTATGATTCAAAGATTCTATTAATTTGGAGAAGATAGAGACAAATCAAGAAAAGCCTTGAATGCCAGACAGAAAAGTGAAGAGCTGAATTTCTAGGAAATCTCTCCTGACAAGGCTATATAGAAAGTGCAGAGATATTTATTGAGCAGCAGATCATTGAAACCCATAAAAGTCCCATCTTATTTCCTGCACCTTTATACTTGCATAATGCTCTGTGATCTCTCCTTTCATTTAGCCTTCACCTCCTGTCCTCCCATCTCCAGAAATGGGTACCTGGCTGATGGATGACTGCCATTTCTCTGTCTTCCTTTATAAATATTGTAATGAAGTGGGAAGGTGACTTGTTGGCATGATTAGAACCAATGGGGAAATTAAATTCATGATACCAAGAGGAATTTATTTCCCTTCGGAGGTGGGACTAGATTATGGATAAAGTTCAGAGGTAATTGGAATGCTGGTAGGGGTTGGGGCACTTCTTAGGACCATGGTAATCCTCTGCCCAGAGGGCAAAGGAGGAGAAGTAACATAGTTCTTTAAGGTCTACAAAATGCTTTATTCTTGAGATAATACCTTTATTCTTTTTTTTGATTATCATAACAATGTTCTATTATTATCCCATTTTGCAGATGAGTAAATTGGGAGTCCTATGGGATTTGATGAAAAATGCAACTAGCAACAAAGTTAATAAATGGGGACTTGGACCCAGGTCTTCCTTACTTCAAACCAAGGGCTCTATTAATTATATCTCATTGCTCCCTTATTCCAGGCAGATTTCAACTTGAGATATATATTATATATATATATATATAAAATCCATACAATACTAATTTGCAAAAAAGAAAATGGAATGGGCAAGGGAGATGGTAATGAGATTCTCATCATGGTTGGGGCAGGGAATATTCAGGCTGTGTGATGTTGGAAAAGTCACTTAGCACTTCTGACCCTCGTGTTATTCATCTGTAAAATGAGGGCAATAGCTCTGACATTTGATTCACATCATCATTGAGAGGAGCAAATATGACTTTCTATATAGAGCTTTCTGTAATTCACAAGATGCTATATTAATGTGAATTTTATTGTTGACATAAATGTAATTTTTTAACAACCTACTGAGTATAAACATCAGTCTTTGTGGCCTGTATAATAATGCCTTGAAGGATAATTCAGGGAGTGTAGCCTATTGGAAAAAAGAACTGGATTTAGAGTCAAAGAACCTGGCTTTAAACCAAAGATTTAAAGTTAGAAAGGGACTTTTGTGGTCATCCAGATCAGGTAACTTCATTTTACAGGTAAAGAAAACTGAATCCCAGAGGGCAGAAGTTATTTGGTCAAGTTATAAGCATAAGAGTGAGATTTGAACCCATATCATCTGATTGCAGAGCTGAAGCTCTTTCCACTCTACCACATTGTCTTCAAAATCAAATAACTTTACTTTTTCTAATTCTGCTTACTTGTATGATGGGTAAATTGTTTAGGCTCTGTGATCCCTAATTTCCCCATCTTTAATATGTGGTCCTTTTGTTCTGTAAAACATCGCAATGAGGAAAAAAAACATCTATTGTGCAAAGTTCTTATTATTGTTTTGGGACAGCTAGGTGGTGCACCAGTCCTGGAGTCAGGAAGACTGAGTCCTCATTCAGTTTCAGACACTTACTAACTGTGTAACCCTAGGCAAATTACTTAACACAGTTTGCCTCAGTTTCCTCATCTGTAAAATAAACTGGAGAATGAATAGCAAACAACTCTAATATCTTTACCAAAAAGCAAATAAACAAACTCCAGCCAAACAATAACAACTTATTGGCTTTGGACATTTTGTTCATTTTATTGAACCTGGAATATTATTGTACAGGGCCAGCTAACTCAGATCCATGGTCACTAAAAAAGGGACAGTCCAGCATCCAAAGTGGATAAAATAAGTTGATGAATATGTACTGCATTATGATTTGTAGTTGATTTATTTTATTAGTACACAAATCTTGGGTAGGCACTATACACAGTGACTGAGTTCCAAAATGAACTCAAAAAAGCCAAAATCCCATTTGTGAAGTTCTGCAAGACTTTCAATGATTCTAAGCTGCTCTCTGGGTTTTCTAAATGGCTATTCAGTGTAATCAAGAGTATGACAGTTGCAGGTGAATCAAGAGGTAATGGAAAGATGTATGGTGGATGAACATAGGCTACCAAATATGACCAATAAATGTTTTGCAAGTGAATTCTATAAAGGCAAACTGAGGCATATGTGGGACTCAAAGGAAATAGGATAGACGTAATGAAAGCACAGGAGAACAATTGGTCTGTCAAGAAGCATTTATTAAGCACCAGTTATATGACAGGCACTGAGCTGAATGTTGTGGATAAAAAGGAAGGCAAAAGATAGCCCCTGCTCTCAAGGGACTCACATTCTAATGAAAGAGAACATGAATACAACTATGTACAAATAAGCCTCATATCATATAAGCTGGAGATAATCTCAGATGGAAGATTAGGGGGTGTTAGGAAAGACTTCTTGTGGAGATGAGATTATAGCTGGAGGCTCCATGGAAGTTAGGAGGTAGAACAGAAGAGGGAGTACATTTTGGACATAGGAGACAGCCAATGGCAATGCTTGGAGTCAGGAACTGCAATGAATCTAGTGTCACTGGATCACAGAGCATATGTAGCTAAGGGAGGTATAGGAAGATTAGGAAGGTAGGAGGGAACATGTTACTGAAGGTTTTTGTATGCCAGACAGAGGATCCAGCGGGTTCCTGAGAGCTACTAGAGTTTATTCAATAGCAGTATGACATGGGCAGACCTACACTGTACTAGGACAACAGATAATCAACAAGCATTTATTCAGCACCAACTATATGCAGGAATTGTGCGTGAGGATACAAAGAAGGACAAAAACACAATCTATGCATTTAAGGAACGTTAATGGAAGAAACTTACAATAACAATTATAATAACATGAATATTTTATTGAAAATAATAATAAATAGCATCCAGAGTAAATGGAAGGTAGTCTGAGAGGTAAAGACAATAAGAGCTGAGGAGGAGCAAGAAAGTTGTGCACTGGCATCCATGAGATATAAATAGAATCTGAAAAGGGCTTCCATCATTGGATGTGTCTTCTATAGAGGGTTTACAGAAAGGCAAGCACACAGATCACTCAGGAGAAATCATGGATTTCTGGTAATTGGCACCGATTGAGGGGAGAAGTGTAGAGTCAGGAGGTAAGATCATGGATCCACTAAGATTTCTGATGTCCCTTTGTCCTCTTCCCCTTCATCATCCTCTTTCTCTTATCAGACCTCCTCTTTTTCATCTCTTTTCTTCCTCCTTAGGCTCAGGTTTGCCCTCTTGCTTTTCTCATGATGTGTAGGCAAACTTAGGTTCTTAAATTCTATTCCATCAGAGCACAAGATCTGTCAGGTCCTAAAAGCTGGAAAGTACTGGGATATTGATAGAAGGAATGTTTATTGTCTGAAGGACTATTAAGCCAAGTGGACTTTGGGATGATATTAATTTTGTTTTATTTTTACGACAGTAATTCTTGATGTTCACCTATTAAATTACAGGGAAGGCAAAGATTCAATCTCTATCTAGCAATCAATCAAAAAGTAGTTATTAAGAAACTCCTATACCCCAGGCATATATTGGATTATGAGTATTCCCAAAGGCCAAAAAAGAGAAATAACCCTTTCTCTATAGGAGCTTACATTCTATCAGTGAAAGAGAGTATATAAGCATATAATACAATTTAGAGCTAGAAAGGATATTAAAGGTCAACAAGCCTGACACCTTCATTTTACAGATGAGGAAACTGAGACTCAGAGAGGTGAAGTGATTTATTTGCTCAGGGTCACAAAGGTAATGCCTGAGGTAAGATTTCAACCGAGGTTGGCTGATTTCACATACCTTCTATCCACAATACCACCCTATCTCTCAATGTGTGTGTATATCTACAAATATATTGTTCATATACACTTATTTATAGAATGATTACATACAGATGATAAATATATAGTAATAATACTAGCATTTATGCAGATGGTTAAATTTTTCAAAGCACTTTACATAGATTATCTGGTTTGATTCCAAGAAAAAAATTCTATGGTAATATTATTCTCATTTTATAGACAAGGAGATTAAAGCAAAGGGAATTTTTATGAGTTACCCCGATTACCCAGCCAGTGTTGGAGGCAAGACTTAAACTCAATTTTACAATACCGCCTATTAGTCAAAACTTACAAAACTACAGAAGCTAGGGGAAATAGACTATTCTATGTTTAGACATCTCGAATTATAAGGAAATTTATTTTCTTTTAAAATCTCTATCACTCATCTGTCATCTATTTCTATTCATCTGCTCTCTTATTTATATTCATGCAGTTATCCATCTCTCTCTTTATTCACTTATCCATTTAATTCATTCATTCATTCATCCATTTATTTGCCTGCTCATTTGGTTATCTATCTTTTCATACTATTTATTTTGTTTAAATCTGTTTGCCTTTTTATAACTTCCATTCATTGATGCTTTCAGAGGTATCTTCTCTAGTTCTGAAGTTCTATGATCCTATATATATGACCGCAGACCTCATAGATGAATTGTAGTAACAAAGAGAAAGAGCGCAGGGTACAAATATTGAGTCTTTTGAGAATTCAGAGTACTTTACGGATTCCTTATCCATCCTAAGAAGGTACTGCAACATATTCATAATTACTAAGAGGGAAAGAAACTAACCAAAGACCATGGAAAATCTTTTAGATTAAGAGGTCCACACTGCATGAGGCTGCACATCAATTCTCCCAAAGTTTATGTAAACTGAGGTCAAATCAGTAGAAATCTACTTTCAATGTTGTTACCACAATATGAGCAGTGATAACCCCATTGTCTTCTATCTTGATCCAACTATAGCTAGAATATTGCATTAATTTCCCAAAGTGACATTTTGGGAGGGACATAGAAAAACATCAGTGTTTGAGGAGGAATGGTTTGATAGGGAGTCAATTAAAGTCACTAAACTCCTAAGATACACAAGAGCAGAATGGAGAACAAAAGCCCATGCCAAAAAGAAGATCACTTGAAACAGCTGGGAATTTTTAGCCTGGAGGAACTAAGACTTGGAAGGATAGTACTGGGAAGACTAATCACTATCTTAAAACATCAGAAAGATTATCATTGGAAAGTGGAATTACACTTTTTTCTTATGGACCAGAGAGGGAAGAATTCAAAATAGAGGGGAGAAATTACAGAAAATTTAGGCTGGATAAAGGAGGAAAAATATCAAAACCTTCTAAAAATCATAATTATCCAAAAGGGGAAGGAATTAATTTAGGAATGGGTACATCTAATCACTGAGGGTCTTTAAGGAAAAATGAATGAACTGTTTCGGGGGATATGGTAGAGGATAGCACTGACCAGTTGGAAATGTGACTAGGTGGCTTCTAACATTGAAATTCTATGATTCTGTAGCAGAAAGGGCCCTGGATTTAGAACCAGATGGCAGTTCTAGCTCTAGTACTAGTGTGGTATAGGACACATAATTTAAGTTTTCAAGTTCCCATGTTAAAAGTTTTTATTTTTAATGTGAAATGAGGCTGGATTGGATAATCTCAAAATTTGCTTCTAACTCTAAATATTCAGATTTAACCTTTTGAAAATCCAAGCTTCCCCAACTTGAAAGGCAGCAGAAAATCAAAGACTATTATTAGAATGCCTTTTGTCAAGGGCCTCTTTAGTGAGCACCCCCACCTCAATCCACGGATCTGTTTCATATATGCTAATATTCATACTCTCCAATTTATGCTCTCTAAGGAATATGTCATTTCTAGCATATTCTCAAACCTGACTTGCTACTGACCAGCCCATCCTAGGCTTAATAGACACTTACCTTTTCCCTAGGGCTTAATTTTTCATGATCCAAACTAGCAGCTCTGAGACAGTATTAAGGCTAGCCAGAATCACTAGTAATAGTCTGTGTATCAATAAGTCTGACTTGAGAGCTGAAGTTTATCATTCATAAGGAAGTTCCATTTTCCCTTTGTTATCAGGGAATGGGAAAGAGGGAATGGAAAAGCACTGGATTAGAAATGAGAAAGCATTGGTTCAAGTTATGCCTTTGCCCCTAAATTATTTTATAACTTTAGGCAAATTGCTTCCATTGATACAACTCAGTTTCCCCTTCTGGAAAATGAGTGAGTTGAAATAGTTTTTCATTAATTAAATTTTTAGTTTTCAACACTGATTTCTATAAGATTTTGAGTTCTAAAATTTCTCCCCCTACCAAGAGGCCATGCAATCTGACGTAGGCTCTCTGCATATATATTCATATTAAGCATATTTTTCACATTAGTCATGCTATAAAGAAGAATTAGAACAAAGGGGAGAAACCATGAGAAAGAAGAAACAAAATTAAGCAGCAATAACTACAAAAAGACAGTAAATAGTTTGCTTCAATCTGCATTCAGACCCCATAGTTTTTGTTTGTTTTCTGGATGTGGATAGCATTTTCTATCATCAATCTTTTGAAGTTAACTTGGATTCTCAAATTGCCGAGAAGAGGTAAGTCTATTAAAGTGAGTTACTAAAAAACGTTGATGTTACTGTGTACAATGTTCTCCTGGTTCTAGTCACTTCACTTAGCATCAGTTCATGTAAATCTTTCCAGGTTTTTCTGAAGTCTGCCTGTTCATCATTTCTTATGTAGCAACAGTATTCCATTACATTTATATAATACAACTTGCTCAGGTTTCAGGGGAAAAAAAAGTGGAAAAGCTACAGTGTACTCTTATCATGATCTCAGTGGCAAAAGATTGGCAGGAGAGGTAAAGTTATCAGACAGATTCAATTACCAGGAGAGATGAGACCACAGAATTTTAGAGCTGGAAAAAACAAACAAGCAAATAAATACTGTAGAAATCATCTAGTTTCTCTAAATTTACAGATGGGGACACTGAAACTATAGAAGTGAAGTAATCTTCCCATGCTCATGAAGTGAGTCATTGAGTTGGAGTCAGAGGACCTGAGCTATTGTTTTCTTTTCTTTTTCTTTTTTTTTTTTTGAAGGTGAGAGATGAGGCAATCAGTGTTAAATGACTTGCCCAAGGTCACACGGCTAGTAAGGGTCGACTATCTAAGACTGGATTTGAACTCAGTTCTTCCTGATTTCAGGACCAGTGCTCTATTCACTGTGCCACCTAGCTGTCCCTTCTTTTAATTTTTGACTGGTTCACCTTTTTACATTGGACAGATCAATTCGTCTCACTTTCCTTTTCTGTAAAATGAGGGAGTTGGAACGGACAATCTCTAACGTCTCTTCTACCTATTGTTTTACTCACTATTCCATTGAGTCTCCCAATTAAAGCTCTATTCCATTGCTATCACTCTCCTTTATGGGATAGCTTTACCTATTAGAATGCATGTTTCTTGATTGCAGAAATTACTTTGCTTTAGTATTTTTATTCCCTTAGCACAGTGCTTGACACATAAGATATTATCAATAAATGATTTTCATTAGTCTATCTATCTATCTATCTATCTATCCATCCATCCATCCACCCTGACAGTGAATTTCTATTTGGAGTACTTTATACTTCACTAAGATAAGATAGCACCATTGAGACCAGCAGTATTAGGTAGGGTGGGATGACAACTTTGCCATCATTTGCACAAATCTTATTCATGTGTATTGGGGCACTGAAGTAACATAAGACATGATTCTGAGCTAACATAAATCCTTACAATCCTGAACCCACATACACAGAAAAGTGGAAGGGGATTTAAACCCTAATGCCTCAGCAACATGGCCTTAGGTCTTCCACCTTAGACTCTTCTCCACAATTATTCCTCCTTCAGCCAGAGTGAGTTACTACAGAACATGGGACTTTTAGTCAGAACATGTAGGTTCTAATTCTATCTCTGCTATAGATTGAATCATGTTTTAAAAGATATTAAAAGATAAGGAAATTAAGACCCAGAAAGTTTAAATGACTATGACCTTGGGATTACATAGTAGATGAACTGAGATTCAAACCTAGGTCATCTGGCTTCAAGGGAAGTGATCTTTGGGCAGATTATAGGCTAAATGGATAGACATGAGCTAGGTGCTATTTAAAAGGAGGTTGACAGCATGAGATTTCCAACAGATCCTAAGCCCTTAGGAGAAAATCACAGAATTAAATGTGCCATCTAGATCAACCACTCCTACCAATATAGGAAAAGAAAGCCTTTCTGGCAAATTGACACTTAGCATCTATTTGAAAGCCTCAATGAGAAATTCAATATATTCCATTTCAGTTTTGGATAGCCTTAGTTTGGGGAATTTTTTGTTTTAACTTGTGTCAAGCAGAAATCTATCTCTGCAATTTTAAACCATTCCATTGGACCTAATTCTTCTTTGTGAGTCCAAGCATAACAAATATTCTGCCTCTTCTAATGACAGATTTTCAGATAAGAAGTAACAAGTATTACAGATGGCTCCTCTGGATTTTCTTTTCTCCAGGCTGAACATTCACATTTCCTTCTACCAATACCCTCATACCATGGTTTCCAGTTTTTTCACTCTCCCAGTCACCCTTAAAATCCATCCTATTAATATTCTTCTTATAAGAAACCAAACAAATATCCCAAATATCATCTGTTCAGGGAAGAAGATAGAAGAACCCTCACCTTCCCTGTTCTAAACACCTTCCAAAATAACTTAAGATTATACATTTAGGATGAGATGTTAGGTTGTTTTCCTATTTTTAGCTTGAAGTTTGTCAGTTAATAAACATTTATTATGCACCTACCATGTGCTAGGCCCTATACTGTGATAGGGATACAAAGAAAAGTAAGAGAGGGCCCCCAGTCTCAAGGAGCTCAAAATATAATGGGAAAGACAGCACACAAATAATGATTTACAAATAAGTTATAAATTGAAAATAATCAACAGAGGAAAGTCATTACAAGTCCTCCTTTCTGTATGAACTGTGTTCTATCCATATCTTTATCATTCTGCACTTATTCAGTTGGATTTTTGAATCTTAGATAGATTTTTGCATTTGCCTCTATTATACTTTCATTTTATTACGTTCAATACTTTTGGAAACTTCTCATTGTCATCTATGGCATTAGCAATTGTTTACATTTTCATGTCATCTATAATAAGTCTGATAATAATTAATAATGATAGCATTTATATACAACTTTGAATTTACAAAAGTACGTTTCGAGTTTTATCTCACTTTATCCTCACAATAAGCCTGGGAGGTAGGAGCTATTACATTTATTTTGCAGATGAGGAAATTGATACAGACAAAAGTTGTGACTTTCCTACAGTCACACAGATATTAAATATCTGAGACTGGATTCATATGTGTGTCTTCCTGACTCCAATTCTAGCACACCATCTACTCTGCCAATCAGATACCCTAACAAGCCTGTTGTCTGTAGCTTCATATCTCTGAATCCCAGTTTCCTTATACAAAATAGGAATAATAATATGTACTCTGACTGTTTGACAGGGTTGTTGTGAGAAAAAAAGGGAAGATTCATGGGAAGAAACTGAGGGTTGTAAAGTGTGTTGGTGACTATTATGATAGTGATCATGATGGAACAATTATGACCATAATGGTTGTAAAATAGAGGGGGAAGAAGATGAGGTAAAAAAAGGTGAAAGAGGAGAACTGAAGGAGGAGGAAGAAGAAGAGGACACGGCAAAAGGAGAAAGTGCAAATGGAGGAAAAGGAGAAAGAAGAGAAGGAAAAAGAGGAGGAAGAAGATATAATGAACTATTAGATTGTCCTTGCCCTCAGGCTGAACACACACACCATGGCTCTCTCCTTCTTCTTCCCACCATGTTGGAAGAGTGTCAATATCAGCATGGTAGTGTCTGGCAGGGGTGAAGCTAATGAGCCTGAATTGTAAATGGTGCTCCGCCAAATTAACATCCCATCCCTTTCTGAGCCATGGGAACTCAATGTTTGCTTTGCCTGCATTCTTCTCCACCCCCTGCAATGTGCTAGAATCTTGGCATCATTTTAAAGCCCTGTTTTATTATGTTTCCCCCTCAAGAGAGGTATCTCCAGAAATAAACAAGGCTGGGCTATTGCATGTTGTAGGCACAAAGTAAATACTTGTTTGTTGGAAGCATGGATGAAGGACTGAATCAGTCCATCAGTATCACATAATCCTCTCTCTCTTCTGTGCCTTTCCAAATCAATCGAGTCCAATTCAGAGAAGGCTTCTTTGACTACTCAGAATCTCTCTCTCTCTCTCTCTCTCTCTCTCTCTCTCTCTCTCTCTCTGTCTCTCTCTCTCCCTCTCTCTCTCTCTCTCTCTCTCTCTCTCTCTCTCTCTCTTTTTCTTACTCTCCCTCTCTCTTTCTCCTCATTTTAAACATTTCTTTTGAGTCTTTTGAAGAATTGAAACATAGACTGTCAGAGTTGAAAGGAATCTTCAAATATAGAATGGTAAATCTGGAATGGACATTACAGGTCATCTAGTCCAACTTCTCATTTTACGCAAGAGAAAACAGAGGTCCAGAGGAGTTATACAGGTAGTATGAGATACATGCTAGCTTTCAACCCATGTTCTCTGAGTCCAGATCTAATACTCCTTTCTTTGTAAAACACTGCCTCTCCTTTCTTATATGACTCCTTCAATTTATAAATGTAGTAAAAGAAATCCTAAAATTCAGCTACTAGGCTAGAATTGGATAATTGCTGTCAGAGATTTCTGATATTAAATACCTCTGTCCTTGGACTTTTTTCTATTACCTACTTCCTGGGTCCTCTCCACTATCATCTGGTCTGGTTAAGGGTTCTTAGTCTCTTTTTGTAATTGGACCATGTAGTCCTTTCAGAATATAAGGAAGCCTTTGGACTCCTCCTTAGAATAATATCTTAAAATTCGTAATTAAGGAAAATGCTAAATTCAAATTAGTTAGTGAAAATTAAAATGTAATTATTTTCTCATTCACCTTTAAGGACCCCTTGAAATCTATCCATGCACTCATTAGGAGTAGGTCCATAGATCCCATGGTAAAAACAAAATAAAACAAAGCAAAAACCTCTGCTATATGTTTATTTGATCTCTGGGGCATTACTCATAAAAATTTTCTTTTCTTTCCCTTTGCACTTATTTCACTTTAAATTGTGTAATAGTAAATAATGTCCATAATTTCACTGCATTAGACCATAATTTCTTTTTAAGTAAAGCCTGTACTATAGCTACCTTTGTTTCCCTAGTATCTAGACAATATTTAATGAATATATACTGAATGAAATGGAATAAAATTGGCTTTATTTAATGGAATTTTGTTTAGATTGGAGAACAAGTTAGAAGGAGTATGGATAAACTGGAGAGAACCCCTTTAAGTTAATATATGGAATAAGAAAAGATTTAGGGGGACCATGTTCACTGCCTTCAAGTATTCAAAGGACTGTCACTTGGAAGAAGTTGTCCCTGGAAACAAAAGTTCCTTCGTTAAAAAAACCAAGCAAACAATAACGCAAAAACCTTAACCATCAGATCTATCTCAAAGTGAAATGCTGTACCACGAGAAGTAATAGAATCTCCATCACTTGAAGTTTTCAAACAGGGAATGGATGTCCACTTTTCACTGTTATGGCACAGAGAACTCCTCTTTATAAGATTGTACAAGATGATCTCTGAGTCCCTTTAAAAAGTTAAGTTTTTGTGATTTTTTTTTAAATTCTGGATCTCTCTAAACTGACCAAATTCACTGCCAACTGAGCTCATGACACTGTTCTGAACACTCAGGAGCTGCTTACTCTATTCGTCTAACTATAGAATGCCCCCGAATATAATATTTAATCCCCAGACATTGAAATCATATTCATGTTCTACAATGACTGTCTAAATACAAATCTAATGTTCCTTCCACTGCCTCACACTTTAAGTTTCCTTTTTTTATTCAACTTCATGCCTCATTTAGTCAGTGAAACATCCCTATTACCTTGATGCTATTGCATCTGCTGATACTATTGCTGCTTCTGCTGCTGCTGCTACTACTACTACTACTACTAGCAGCTAGCTAACTAGCTAGTTAGCATTTATAATCAGCTAGTCAAAGGGCATTTATTAAGAACCTACTTTGTGGTACACACTGTAATAAGCACTGAGTATACAAGTATATTTTTAAAGACCCCTTGTCCTCAAGGACATTACATTTTAATGAGGAATGTAAATAACTCAGTAGATACAAGATATAAATATGGTGTGGTTATTAGGTAATCCAATAGAAAAAGGACTTACTCACTGAGGAGGCTTGGGAAAGGCATCATGTATAAAATTGAATATGAATTAAATCCTAAGGGAAGTCAGGGAAACTGAAAAACAGAAGTGGAAGAGAATATTTTAAGCATGGGAGACTGACAGTATAAAGGCATGAGAGATGGAGTATCAAATGCAAAGATCAAATGGACCAGTTCATCTCAATTGCTGAGGTCCTGGAGGAAAGCAAATTGTATGATTGGAAGGTCAAAAGGGGCTTGGTAATAAAAAACAAAAAACAAAAAACTTTGAGTGCCAAATGGGAAGATTTTATATTTGAACTTGAAGGTAATAGTGAAGTACCGGAATTTATTGAGTAGAAGACTGCTATCTCTTGATCCAAACTTTAGGAAATTCATTTTAGCAGAAGAGTGAGATACAGTTTAGAATTGGGTTAGGGATGAGGTAGGGAGGTCAATTAGTCTAGAATAGAGTTCATGGGAGCTTGAAGTAGGGTGGTACCTGTGAGTAGAGAAGATATAAATGTGATGTATATATATATATATATGTATATATACATTATATATGTATATACACATATGCATATACATATACACACATACACATATATATCTGTGTGTGTGTGTGTGTGTGTATATATATATATATATATATACATATATGTGTGAGAAGGTGTGTGTATATTTACTTATTACTGATAATGAGATAAGATTAAGAAAGAAGTCAAGGATAACACTAAGGTTGTGGACCTGGGGGACTAAGATAATTGTATCTCAGTTGATAATAGGGGATTTGGAAAAAGGAGAGGTTGTAAAGAGGATAATAATTCTGTTTTGGATATGTTACATATCTGTGGGACATCAAGTTTAAGAAAAGAAGTTGAGGATGCAGGACTGAAACTCAGGAAATAACTAAGGATTAATATATAGATCAGGAAATCATTATCAAAGAGGTGAAAGCTAATGGTATCAACACATGAAAATTATATAGAAGGAAAAAGGCCCATGGCAAACCCTCTGGGAACAATAGTTAGCAAACTTTACATGGTTGAAGAGCTAACAAGGGAATTAAAAAAAGAACACAGGTCAGAATAGAACCTAATTAGGATGTGTCTTAAAAACCTAGAAAGAAGAAACTATGCAAAAGGAGAAGGTTAGCATGAGTATAAAATATTGTAGATAGTTCAATAATGTTATAGCTATGTAATTCATTAGTTAAGAGAACTTTGATAACTTTAGAGAGAGAAGATTCCATTGAAATATGAGAATGGAAACTAGATTTTTAAAGACTTTAGAAGAGAAATTTAGAAGGAAAAGAAATAGAGATGCCTAGTATAAATGACTTTTTAAAAAAAGATATCCAGATGAGGAGGGAAGGAGAGATATAGTATGATAGCTATCAGGGATAGTTAAATCAATTAAGAGTTTCTTTAATGTTGGGAAGCCATGGCCATGGCCATGTTTTTTGGCAGGAGGAAAGAAGTTAGCAGAAAGTAAAAGACAACAGGTTAGAGAGAGCAGGGGTAATAAAGCGGCTACATACTAGAGAAGATTGGAGTATGATCAAACATCTATGCAAAGGAGTTGCCTTGGCAAAGACAAGGGTCCCCTATCCTTCTGAGACTAAAGTGAAGGAGGAGATAATGGGGAAAGACATGTGAGTAATATGAAATGAGGAGGAAAAGAGATGGGAATTCTCAGAAAATGACCCTAATTTTTGAGTCCCATAGAAGAGAGGATGGGGAAACAGTTGGTACCAAGGGAGATTTGAAGAGATGAGAAGATCTAGAATTATTGGCTTGCTGCAGTGATGGTGTGGTTGAGAGTACCTAACATCATTTTACCTTGGACATAAGCAATGTGCTTTTCTGCAGTTCCATATATTAGTACATAAATAGCAGTGAAGGGGTCAGATGCTTGGAGTAACTTTTTTTGAGATTTGGCAAGGGTGATTGGGAAATATGACATGGGAGTCACAGAATTTAGGAGCAGAGGATAGTGTAGACTTGACATGATTAATCAAGGAGTTGAGATAGGAAAAGCTTAAGGGAGTGTAGAAGTGATTGCTTGGGAAAGAACTGAGGGGTGGAGAATCTTAGTGAGGACAACTAGTAATGTTAAGAGTTGGAAAATATAGGAAAATAAAGAATGATAAAAAGGTTACAATCATATGAAGCATTCAGAGTTCATGAACATGGAAGCAGAACCCTTGGGTGATCCACAGCATAGCTATCTGTAACTGAGAAGGTATGGAGGAAGTCATGGAAAATAAATAGATTGGAAGAAGAAAGTTAGGGCACTTGAGGGAGTACAAAGATACATGTCAATTTGATTTTCAAATTCTCTCACTTTCTACCAACTCTTCTCAGTCCACTGAGAAGGCAAATAATATTAAATCAATTATACATGAGAAATCATGCAAACTCTATTTCTATATAAGCCACATCAAAAAAGTAAGAAAAATTTTAAAAAGTAAGAAAACTATACTACAATTTGCATTCAGAGTTCATCAGTTCTCTCACTGGAGGTTGGGAGCAATTTTCATCAGGAGTCCTTTAGAATTGTCTTGGATAATTTTATTGATAGAGGAACAATCTTTCACAGTAGGTCATCATTACAATATTGCTTTTATTGTGTATAAAGATCTACCAGTTGTGTTCATTTCACTTTGAATCAGATCACAGGTCTTTCCATGTTTATCTGAAACCATCCACTACATCATTTCTTGGAGCATAATAGTCCTCCATCACAGTCATATGCTACAACTTGGTCAATCATTCCCTAACTGATGTATATCCATCAATTTCCAATTCTTCACCATCACAAAAAAAAGAGTTGCTACAAGCGTTTTTGTACATACAAGTCTTTTACATTATTCTTTGATGTCTGTGGGGTATAGACCTAGTAGTGGTATTACTGGGTCAAAGTATATGCACAGTCCTATAACCCTGTGAGCACAGTTTCAAGTTGTTATTTAGAATGGTTGCATCAATTCACATCTCCAACAACAGTCTAGTAGTGTTCCTATTTTCTCTGATCCATTCTAATATTTGCCATTTCCTAAAGTTGAGAGGTAGTATCTCAGAGTTATTTTAATTTGCATTTCTTTAATCCATAGTGATTTAGGGCATTTTTATATGACTATAGATAGCTTTAAATTCTGCCTTTTCATATCCATTGACTATTTATAGATTAGGGAATAACTTGCATTCTTAGAAATTTTACTAAATCCTCTATATATTTGAAAAAAGAATTCTTTATTGGAGAAACCTGCTGGAAAAATCTGTGATATTACATCGTTATCTATGGTGCCTTTTATCAAAATGTAGTTTTCCTGGGATATTTCTGGGAACCAAGTGGCAGAGTAAGAAGTAAATCACTGTAACTCTGTCATATTCAAACAATTATAAAATAGCATCCCCAAACAAATCCTGTAACAGCAGAACTAGCAAACGACTAGTTGAAACACTCTTCTAGCTCAAGAAACTTTGGAGATCAGCAAGAAAAGTCCATCTCACTTGAATAAAAGAAGAGCCCATTTGAGGACAGGAAGAGTCCCAGTAAGTCAGCAACAAGTTACACCTAAACATACCAGTGGTAGATCTTGTGTCCCAGTGTGGTGAACCAGACAAATGCCAATGCCAGGACATGACATGCCCATTAGTATAGCCAGTGGGAATTAGCAGACTCCAGCTCTGAGAACTACTACATGCTTCAGTGTAAGCCCAGACAAACTGGCATTCTCCAGTGTCCAGATCTCTGCATGCTTTAATGTAGCCCTGGGGAAATGCAAAAAAATATCCCATGGGGCCTCAGCATACTCCTAGGACCCCAACAAAGCACCAGGTAAGCTGCCAGATACCTATGGCCTATAGCTGGGCCAGGCACCCCTCACCTGATACCCTCATCATAGTAGCAGACACAAGGATCCACTAGGGTCATCAGGGCAGCACCACTTGTAGTCACTGGTACAAGAAGCCTGAGAAAAGCCCCTTTCACACTGAGAGAAGAGTTCAAATTTAAAAGAAAGAAAACAGGCAAAAAAGATGAGTAAAAAGCAATAACAGCAACAAAAGAATCTGACCATAGGAAGTTATTATGGTAACAGAACACCAAGACACAAACTCAGAAGAGTACAACAGTGTCAAAACATGTATGAGTAAAACCTCAAGAAAAATAAGAAGTGGTCTCAAGCCCAGGAAAAACTCATGGAAGAACTCAAAAAGGACCTTAAAAACCATATGAGAGGTAGAAGAAAAATTTGGGAAAGAAATTAAAGTGATGAAAGACAATTTTGAAAAAAAAAACAAGCCTAGAAAATGGCTTAAAAAGTAGAATTGGCCAAGTGGAAAAGGAAATAGAAAAATCCACTGAAGAAAACAAGCTCTTAAAGTTTACAGCTGACTAAATGAACAAGAAAGTCTAAATCTTCATTGGGGAAAACAATACCTTAAAAGTTAGAACTGGGAAAGTGGAAGTTAATGATTCTATGACACATCAAGAATTAATCAAACAAATTGAAGAGAATGAAAAAATGGAAGAAAATGTAAAATACCTCAGAGGAAAAATAACTGGCCTGGGAAATAGATCGAGGAGAGATGATATAAGAATAATTGGACTACACAAAAGTCATAATCAAAAAGAGGTTCTAGACATCACTTTCAAGAAATTATCAAGGAAAATTGCCCTGATGATCTGGAACTAAAGGGCAGAATAGGCATTGAAAGAATCAACTGATCACCTCAGGAGAGAGATCTGAAAAATGAAAACTCCAAGGAATATTGCAGCCAAATTTCAGAACTATCAGGTCAAAGATTATAAATAGCCAGAAAGAAACAACTTAAATATTGGGGAGTCACAATCAGGATTATGTAGGATTAAGCAGCTGCAACATTAAAGGATTAGGGGTCAGGGAATGTTATATTCCAGAAGACAAAAGAGCTAGGACTCCTATTAAAAATCACATACCTAGCAAAATTGAACATAGTATGTCAAAGGGGAAAATGGTCATTGAATGAAATAGAAGGATTTCAAATTTTCACAATGAGAAGACCTGAACTAAGCCAAAAATTTGACCCCCCAATATCAAGACCAAAGAAAACCTAAATGCATAAAAAGGGAAAAGAAAGCATAAGAGATTCAATAGAGCTAAACTATTTACATCACTGCATAGGAAAATGATACTTGTAATTCATAAAAATTGTATCACTAATAGTACAGTTAGAATGAATCTACACAGACAGAGGGCAGGGGTACAAGTTGAATTTGAGGGAATGATATAAAAAATAAGAGATGAAAAAGAGGAATGTAATGGGTGCAGAAGGAAGAGAAAGGTAGAATGGAGTAAATTATTTCAAATGAAGAGGCCTAAAACACCTATTATCGTGGAGGGGAAAATGGGAGTGTGAGTGATAAGTATTGCTTGAAACTTATTCTCTTCAATACTGGCTCAAAGAGGGGATTATATAAACAATTATTTGAATATAGTAATCTATCTTACCTGACAGGGAAGTAAGTGGGCAGGAGATGAAGTAAGGGGCGGGGGGTGGGACTGACCAGAGGGAGGGCAGATGAGAGGGGGGGATGGTAGAAAGAAGCAAAACACTGGTGAAGAGCGAAATATTGGAAGGAGAGAGAGAACAAACAGGAGGAAGAATTGTAAGGAGTGAAATACACAGGTAATAATCATAACTGTGAATATGGAAGGGATGAACTCTTCCATAAAACAAAAGTGGATAGCAGAGTGTATCAAAAACAACAGCCCCACAATATGCTGTTTGCAGAAACCACACTTGAAATAGAGAGATGTGCACACAAAGGAAAGGTAAGGGACTGGAGCAGAATCTATAATGCTTCAGCTGAAGTAAAAAGAAAAAAATAAAAAGCAGGGGCAGCAATACTGATCTCAGGCAAAGCAAATACAAAAAAAATGGACTCAAAAGATATTCGGAAGGAAACTACATCATGCTAAAAGGTACCATAGACAAGAAAGCAATATTAGCGCTAAGTAAATATGCACGAAATGGTATAGCATCCAAATTCTTTTTTAATTAATTAATTTACTTGTTTTCAATTTTCAAAAATCACTCCTATACATTTTCAATTTTCTCCCCCTCCTTCCACAATGTGGCATGCAATCTTACATGGGTTCTACACATACATTCTTATTAAACACATTTTCACATTAGTCATATTACATAGAAGAATGAGAACAAATGGAAGAAATCATTAAAAAAACCAAAACAAAACAAAACATAACAAAAGAGAAAATTGTATGCTTCATTCTAACTATATAGTTCTTTCTCTGGATGTGGATGAAATTTTGTATCATGAGTCCTTTGGAAACGTTGTAGTTCCTTGCATTGCTGTGAAGGGCTGTTTATCAGATACATTGCTCTCACACTGTGCCTCTCACTGTACATAATGCTCTACTCATTCTGTTCTTTTCACTCAGCATCAGTTCATAAAAATCTAAGTTTTTATGAAGTCTTCTTGTTCATCATTTCTTAAAGCAAAATAGTATTCCACTATACTGTAACAATCTGTGAGTTGACGCAGCTCCTGAATGGGATAGCTTAGCTCCTCCTCTCCTGTCTGTCTCTCCCTCCCCTTCCTTCTCTTCTCTAAAGGAAGGTAAATTTAGATGGCCAGAAAATGCCCAGCTAACTTGAATTTTACTGATTAGATTCTTTCCCTTCCCTTCCCTTCCCTTCCCTTCCCTTCCCTTCCCTTCCCTTCCCTTCCCTTCCCTTCCCTTCCCTTCCCTTCCCTTCCCTTCCCTTCCCTTCCCTTCCCTTCCCTTCCCTTCCCTTCCCTTCCCTTCCCTTCCCTTCCCTTCCCTTCCCTTCCCTTCCCTTCCCTTCCCTTCCCTTCCCTTCCCTTCCCTTCCCTTCCCTTCCCTTCCCTTCCCTTCCCTTCCCTTCCCTTCCCTTCCCTTCCCTTCCCTTCCCTTCCCTTCCCTTCCCTTCCCTTCCCTTCCCTTCCCTTCCCTTCCCTTCCCTTCCCTTCCCTTCCCTTCCCTTCCCTTCCCTTCCCTTCCCTTCCCTTCCCTTCCATTTCCCAAAGCCTGAAACCTACTTCACTCTGAGGCTCCTATATTGGACAACACAAGGCCCCAGGCTAAGGGCTTTCTTCTGGACCCTCCTGGCTTCAGAGTGATTATCAATATTAACTGTTGCTGTTTTCTTTCCAGCCTGATGTTTTTAATTTTCTTTGCCTCATTAAAGGGGTCATTCCCTTCTTAAACAGACGTATTCAATGAACAGGCATTTTCTCACACTAATTGAGTATCTGAATAGACCTTGGGCTAAAGGGGCCAAGGTCTCCCAGTGCATCCTGAGAGTCATCTCCAATCATTCTGATGAATATCTGGTCACTGGATTCAGATGACTCTGGAGGAGTAGTGAGATTGGTGACATGGCACAGCCCTCCCTCACTCAAAACAAAGCCAAGTGCAAGTCATATCATCATTTCTCTGATGGCATTATCTTCTTCGACAAGGAAGGATGAACACAATTCCACTGCACTAACATATTGCAACTTATTCAGCCATTCCCAAATTGATGGGGAATGCTTTTGGCCATCACAAAAAGAACTGCTATGAATAGTTTTGTACATGTGGTACCTTTGCCTATTTTTATGATCTCTTTGGACACTCCCCTAGAAGTAATATTGCTGAGTGAAAGGGTATGTACATTTTATAGCCCTTTGGACATAGTTCCAAATTGCTCTTCAGAATGGTTGGATCAGTTCACAGTTCCACAAACAACGAATTAGTGTTCCAACTCTCCCACATCTTCTCCAACATGTATCGCATCCTTGTTTTGTCATGTTAGCCAATTTGATATGTGTGATGTGGTGCCTCAGGGTTGTTTTGATTTCCATCTCACTAAGCAATACTGATTTAGAGCATTTTTTCATAAGACTATAGATAGCTTCCATTTCTATCTTTGAAAACTGCCTGTTCATTTCTCTTGACCATTTATCAATTGAGGAATGACTTGCATTCTTATAAATTTGATTCAGTTATATATATATATATATATATATATATATATATATATATATATATATGTATATATATTTCAGAAATGAGACTTTTATCACAGACACTAGTTTTAAAGATTGTTTTCCAGTATTCTGTTTTTCTCCTAATCATGGCTGCATTGGATTTCTTTGTGCAAAATCTTTTCAATTTAATGTAATCAAAATTATCCATTTTGCATTTCATAATGCTCTATATCTCTTGTTTGATCATCAATTTCTCCATTCTCCATAAATATGACAAATACAGTATTCCTTCCTTAGGAATAAATGAAACTTTTCATAAAATAATAAGCAGTATCTACCTAAAACAATCAGCAAACATTATATGCAATGGGGATAAGCTAGATGCATTTCCAATAAGATCAGATGTAAAACAAAGATGTCCATTATCACCACTGTTATTCAATATGGTATTAGAAATGCTAGCTGCAAATAAGAGAAGTAAAAGAAACTGAAGGAATTAGAATAGGCAAAGAGGAAACTAAGTTATCACTCTTTGCAGATGTTATGATAATATACTTAGAGAATCCCAGAGAACCAAGTAAAAAACTACTTGAAATAATAAACAACTTTGACAAATTTCCAGGTTACGAAATAAACCCACATAAATCATCTGGATTTTTATATGCTACAAACAAAGCCCAGTAGCAAGATATAGAAAGAGAAATCCCATTTAAAGCTATGGTAGACACTATAAAATATCTGAGAATCTAACTGCCAAAACAAACCTGGGGACTATATTAACAAAATCACAAAACACTATTCACACAGATAAAACCAGATCTAAGTAAGTGGAAAAGCATCAGTTGCTTATGAGTAGGCCGAGCTAATATAATAAAAATGACAATTCTAGCTAACTAATTTACTCGTTCAGTGCCATACAAATCAAACTACCAGATAACTATATTCTAGAGCTAGAAAAAATAATATCAAAATTCATTTGGAAGAACCAAAAACTCCAGAATATCACGGGAACTAATGAAAAGAAGTGTTAGGGAAGGTGACCTAGCTCTACCAGATCTCAAACTGCTTTTGCAGCGTCCCCTAAGTTTTGGTAGGTTGTCTCATTATTGTCATTCTCTTGAATGAAGTTATTGTTTCTATGGTTTGTTGTCTAACTCACTCCTTCTTTAGGATTAGATTTTTTAATTTCCAATTAATTTTTGGTCCATCTTTCCATGGCCCTTTATTCCTTGTAATTTTTATTGCATCTTGATCTGAAAAGGCTGCATTGACTATGTCTGCCTTTTTGCACTTTATAGTGAGGTTTTAATGCCCTAGTACATGGTGAATTTTTGTATATGTGTCATATGCCACTGAGAAAAAGGTATTATATTCCATTCTATCCCCATTCATTTTTCTCCAGATGTCTATCATATATACCCTTTTCAGAATTCTGTTCACCTCCTTAACTTCCTTCTTATTTATTTTGTGGTTAGATTTATCAAGTTCCGAGGGGGGATGTTGAGATTCCCTACTAGTATTATTTTGCTGTCTATTTCTTCCTGTAATTCCCTTAAGTTCTCCTCTAAGATTCTGGATGCCATACCATTTGGTGCATATATGGCTAGTATTGATAGTATTTCATTTGTGGTGGTACTTTTTATTAAGATATACTTTCTTTTCCTTATCTCTTTTGATTAGATCTGTTTTTGTTTTTGTTTTGTCTGAGGTTAGGATTGTTCTCCCTCCTTTTTTTTACCATCACCTGAAGCAGAATATATTCTTTCCCAGGCCTGTGTATATACCCTCATTTCAAATGTGTTTCTTGCAAACAACATATTGTGGGATTATGGTTTTTAATCCAATCTGCTACTCCTCTCAATTTTATGGGAGAGTTCATCCATTCGCATTTCAAGTTATTACTATCTTTGTCTCTCACTCTGTCCTATTTTCTTTTCTGTTCATGCTTTTATTTCTCCCTTTACCTCCTCAAGAGTTTTACTTTGACCACTGCCTCCCTCAGTTCTCCTTCCCTTCTATCAACACCCCTCCCTTTTCTCTTTCTACTTCTTCCCTCCCTTCTAACCACTCCCTCCCTTTTCTTTCCCTTTTTCCCTTCTGCCTGTAGGGTTAGTGAGATTTTTACGCTTAACTGAGTATGTTTTTCCCTCCTTCACACTATTTGCTCATGTTCTCAGCCAAATATTGACTTTTTAACTCTTTGTCAAGGCAGGAGTCTGCTTCCAGGCTGTGTGCGTTTGTGGGGTGGGTTTGGGGTGGGAATACTGTCCTTTCAGGGGTTTTGTATCAACCACTGGTTTTGTATCAGTCACTAGATTCGCCACCATCTGTGGGCTCAGAACTACAGAAGCATCCTCTGCTGCTGCTGCTACTACTGGCCATGGCTGCCACCACTCCCACTGCCATGGGACTGGGACTGGACCCAACCAGACCATGGGCTCCTATTTCACTCAGGTCTCACATAATTTTCTCCATGATCTTTTTGGTGTTTTGGGTTGAGAAGCCTGCAAACTGTCACAGCTACTAATGATTCAGTCCCCTGAGCCCTGCTCTGCCCTGTCAGGACTGGTATGGCCCAAGCCAGCCTGTTCTCTACTCCCTGTCCAGTGTGATAGGCTTCTCCCTGGTGACTTGGTAGGTTATCTTGGTTTGGAGATTTGTTTCACTCTGTCATTTTGTGGGTTCTGTAGCTCAAGAATTTGTCTAGAGTCATTTATTAGATATTTTTAGGCCTTTAGAGGAGAGTGCAAGGAAGTCTCTGCTTTTATTCCACCATCTTGGCTCTACTCTCTGATTGATTCTTTTAATTAGCTCTATTTTTGAGTGTCATTTATCTGAATTGGTGATTGCTACCCCTGTCTTTTTTTTTTTAACTTAAGCTGAAGTATAATAGATTTTGCTCCAACCCTTTATTTTAATTCTCTGTGCATCTGTCTGTTTCAAGTGTGTCTCTTTTAAACAACATATTATTGAAATCTGGTTTCTAATCCATTTTACTAATGGATTGCTAATGGAATGGTACTAATCCACTTCCATTTTACAGGTGATCTATTTACACTCACAGTTATAAGTAATGTGTGTTTTTCTCCATCCTATTTTCTTATATTTATCCTTCTCTTTCTTTTTATCCTTTCCCTCCTCAAAAGTACGCCTTGCTTCTGACCACTGCCTCCCTTTATCCACCTCCTTCCTATCACCCCTCTCTTTCTCTTATCCTTTACCCCCTTCCACTCTTATTTTCTTATGTGTAAGACAGATTTTTGTACTCAGCTGAGTGTATATGATGTGTATGCATGTATGTGTGTATATAGTTATATTCTTCCTCTTTAACTCAATGCTGATGAGAGTAAGGTTTAAGCATTGCCTGCTAGCCTCCTATTTCCCCTTCCACTGTAAAAGCCCTTCCTTCTGCATCTATTTTATGCGAGATAATTTTTCTCATTCTACCTTTCCCTCTCCCTTCTTCCAGTGCATCCCTCTTTGCCACCCCTTTCTTTTCTTTTTTAGATCATCTCATCTTAATAGATATACACACTTGCCTTTTGTCTATATAGACTTCTTTTAACTGCCTTAATAATGATAGATTTCTTGGGAATTATATGTGTCATCTTCCCATACAAGAATGTAAACAGTTTAACTTTTCAAATTACTTCTGATTTTTCTTTCACATTTACTTTTTAAGTTTCTCCTGAGTGTTGTACTTAAAAGACGAGTATTTTATTCAGCTCTGATCTTTTCATTAGGAATGGTTGAAAGTCTTCTGTATCATTAAATACTTATTATTTCTTGAAGGATTATATTCAGTTTTGCTGTGTAGATTATTCTTGGTTGTAATCCTAGCTTCTTTGCCTTCCAGAATATCATGTTTCAAATCTTCCACTCCTTTAATGTGGAAATTTTTAAATCTTGTTTGATCTTGACTGCAGCTTTAAAATATTTGAATTATTTTTCCTCCTGCTTGAAATATTTTCCCCTCAATGTGGAAGTTCTGGATTTTGATTATAAAATTCCTGGTAATTTACACTTTTATATCTTTTTAGCACGTGAGTGGTTGATTCTTCAAGTTTTTATTTTCCTTTCTGGTTCTAAGATATCAGGGCAGTTTTCTTATATATATATATATATATTATATATATATATATATATATATATATATATATATATACACACACACACACACATATATATATATACATATATATGTATATATATACATATATGTATATATATGTATATATATATACGTATGTATATTTGAAATATGTTTGAACTTTTTTATTGTGACTTTCAGGTGATTCAATAATTCTTAAATTGTCTTTCCACAATATATTTTTCAGGTCAGTTGATTTTGCAATGATATATTTCAAATTTCTTCTATTTTTCAATATTTTGACTTTTTTACTATTTCTTGATGTCTCATAGGATCATTCACTTCTAGCTGCCCAATTTTAAGGAATTATTTTCCTCAATGTGCTCATTTATCTCTTTTCCCAATTGGCTTATCCTACTTTCTTAGGAATTCTTTTCTACTGTGAATTTTTGTGACATACAATTAGGTCAATCCTGTTTTTTAAGGTATTATTTTCTTCCATATTTTTTTGCACTTCTTTAACCAAGATATTAATTATCTTTTCTTCTTTTCTTTTCTTTCCTTTTTGCTTTATTATATATTTGTTTAATTTTTCTTTGATTCAGATTAGATCTGGAAGAGATATTAGTCATTTCACTTTATATATTAGGAAATGAGGCCCACACACACAGCTTTTTTCTTTTAATTGATTTACTCAAGTGCTAATTAGTGGCATAACCAAAACAAAAACCTAGGTCTTCATATTCCTGGTAGAGCATCTTTTTTACTCTGGCACCCAACGTCCACACAATTTTTAATATAGTAAAGACTTTTCAGGCAATTTTCCTGAAGTGAGAATAAGGTAACTTCCCCTTCCCTTACCATAACTCCTGACTGACTCCCTCCCCTTTTTTAACATCCCAAATAATTTTTATTTTATTTTTCTCAATTACATGTTCAAAATATTCATTTTTTTTTTTTTTAAGATTTGAGTTCCAAGAAGCCAAGATGGTGGAGTAGAAAGATTCACATATGCTAGCTCCGAACCCACAGCCCATAAACTACCTGTAAAAAGGAACTCCCAACAGGTTCTGGAGCAGTGGAAGCTGCATAACAACAGAGTAGAGGAGATTTCTGTTCCGGAGAGCCCTGAAAAACCAACACCAAAGGTCCATCAAACTCTGGACACAGAGTGGAGCCCAGCCCTGCCTTGGCCCCATGGCACAGAAGGGAGCAGATCTGAGCGGGCTTCGGGGATGGAATCTCTGGTGGCTGCAAAGGTCCCTCCACCCACAGGCACTACAGGTCAGTGACAGAACCTTCTGGGCTGGCTAAGAGGGGAGCGGGGTGTCTCCATAAATCAGGCAGGAGCAGAGGCAGTGGCATCCAGGAGCTCCTGGAGCAGGAAGGACCTGGAGTCCATTACTGAAGGTCCCCACATAAACCCGCTGAGGGAACTGAACCTGGGAGGTGGCCCTGTCCCCACCTGAGAAGCTGAATTTACTCTTACCCTAAATAGCAGCCTCACTTGCCACTGAAAGCCCTGAGGTGGGGGAGCAGCATTTGAATCTCAGACCCCCAAACACTAGTGAGGCAGGGGTGGAGAGGAATCTCAGAAATCAAGTAACTGGCTGGGAAAATGCCCAGAAAAGGGAAAAAAAATAAGACCACAGAAGGTTACTTTCTTGGTGAACAGATGTTTCCTCTTTTCCTTTCTGAAGAGGAAGAAGAATGCTTACTATCAGGGAAAGACCAAGGCCTCTGGATCCCAAACATCCAAAATAGATATCCAATGGGCTCAGGCCATGGAAGAGCTCAAAAAGGATTTTGAAAATCAAGTTAGACAGGTGGAGGAAAAACTGGGAAGAGAAATGAGAGAGATGCAAGAAAAGCATGGAAAACAGGTCAATACCTTGCTAAAGGAGACCCCAAAAAAATGCTGAAGAAAATAACACCTTGAAAGATAGGCTCACTCAATTGGCAAAAGAGGTTCAAAAAGCCAATGAGGAGAAGAATGCTTTCAAAAGCAGAATTAGCCAAATGGAAAAAGAGGTTCAAAAGCTCACTGAAGATAATAGTTCTCTCAAAATTAGAATGGAACAGATGGAGTCTAATGACTTTATGAGAAACCAGTAAATCCTAAAACAAAACCAAAAGAATGAAAAAATGGAAAAGAATGTGAAATATCTCATTGGAAAAACAACTGACCTGGAAAACAGATCCAGGAGAGACAATTTAAAATTATGGGACTACCTGAAATCCATGATCAAAAAAAGAGCCTAGACATCATCTTTCATGAAATTATCAAGGAAAACTGCCCTGAGATTCTAGAACCAGAGGGCAAAATAAGTATTCAAGGAATCCACTGATCACCACCAGAAAGAGATCCAAAAAGAGAAACTCCTAGGACCATTGTGGCCAAATTCTAGAATTCCCAGGTCAAGGAGAAAATATTGCAAGCAGCTAGAAAGAAACAATTCAAGTATTGTGGAAATACAGTCAGGAAAACACAAGATCTAGCAGCTTCTACATTAAGGGATCGAAGGGCATGGAATAGGATATTCCAGAAGTCAAAGGAACTAGGACTCAAACCAAGAATCACCTACCCAGCAAAACTGAGTATAATACTTCAGGGGAAAAAATGATTCTTTCAATGAAATTGAAGACTTTCAAGCATTCTTGATGAAAAGTCCAGAGCTGAAAGGAAAATATGACTTTCAAACAAAAGAATGAGAAGAAGCATGAAAAAGTAAACAGCAAAGAGGAGTCATAAGAGACTTACCAAAGGTGAACTGTTTACATTCCTACATGGAAAGACAATATTTGTAACTCTGAAAACGTTTCAGTATCTGGGTAGATGGTGGTATTACATATACACACACATGCACATGCACACACACACATACACACATGCACGCACACCCAGAGACAGAGAGCACAGAGTGAATTGAATAGGATGGGATCATATCTTTAAAACATTAAGATAAACAGTGAGAGAGAAATATATTGGGAGGAGAGAGGGTGAAATGGAATGGGGTAAATTATCTCTCACAGAAGAGGCAAGCAGGAGACTTTTTAGTGGAGAGGAAAAGAGGAGAGCTGAGAAAAAAACATGAAGTTTACTCTCATCACATTCAACTAAAGGAAGGAATAAAATGCACACGCATTTTGGTATGAAAACCTATCTTACAATACAGGAAAGTGGGGGAGAAGGAGATAAGCAGGGTGGGGGGATGATGGAAGGGAAGGCAATGGGAGGAGGGAGCAATTTGAAGTCAACACTCGGGGAGGGACAGGATCAAAAAAGAAACATTGGGGGGCAGGATAGAATGGAGGGAAATATAATCAGTCTTATGCAACACAACTATTATGGAAGTCATTTGCAAAACTACACAGATATGGCCTCTATTGAATTGCCTGCCTTCCGAAAGGGAATGGGTGGGAAGGGAGGGATGGGGATGGGGAGAAGTTGGAACTCAAAGTTTTAGGAACAACTGTTGAGTATTGTTCTTGCTACTAGGAAATAAGAAATCCAGGTAACGAGGAACAGAAAGTTATCTGGCCCTACAGGACAAAAGAGAAGATGGGGACAAGGGAAGGGAGGGATGACAGAAGAGAGGGCAGATTGGTGATGGGGGAAATTAGAATGCTCAGTGTATTAGGGTGGGGTGAGGGGACAAATGGGGAGAAAATTTGGAACCCCAAATTTTGTGAAAATGAATGTAAAAAGTTAAATAAATAAATTTATATTAAAAAAAAAAGATTTGAGTTCCATATTGTTTTCCTCCGTCATTCCCCTCACTTGAGAGCACAAATAATTTAGCATAGTTTACATGTGTATTTATACAAAATGTTTCCATGTTGTTAGTTCTCTTTTTATAATTTTCTTGTGCTCCTCTCATTTCTTTCCCCAGTTTTCTTCTACCACTCTTCTCTCTTTAACTCTTCCAGGAATTCTTTCTGACCTTGGGTATAAGTAGCATTTTTCTTTGAGTCTTTGAGTATATAGTTTGTTCATGTTGTTGTATTCACAATTTGTGCCCTGATCTTCCCTGCCACCATAGTAACTTTTTATGTTCAAGTTATTTTGTTGTCGTTGTTTTGTCCTCATTTTTTCAGCCCATTCCTTGACTTGGAATTTTATCTTTAAGTTGATCGCTTGGGGTGGGGAGACACTGCCCCAAGCTTCCTGCTCTTTTGTGCTTCTATTTTCTGATATAGTTCTGGGAATCTACAAGTTTTCTGTGCTGCCAAGGTGGTCTGACACAGGCAGAGATGTGGTCACTGTTCTCTTGTTCTGAGCTTTGACCTTTATCCTCCTTTCATGCAGCCACAAGTGTTAGTTCTCCTCTCTTGGAACTGTGACCAGGGCCTCTGATCCCTTTTGACTGAACACAAGTACTTCTCTTCACTCTAGAAATGTGACCTAATATATGAGCAATAGAACCATCAATCAATGTCAGTCACACCCATTACCAGGAAAGGGTCCCCCGTTATTTCTTTCTGACAAGTTGATGAACCCCCTTACCTTCTCTTGGATAAGAGCTTCTGAACCTGCTGCTGCTGCTACTATCTTGGTCATCTTACCTCCAAAATCCTCTGTTGCTTCTGTTGCCACTTGAGCTCCTAGCTGGCCCCCACTTGGTATCACAAACATTTCCTGCTACTCTACTAAGTTTTCTTCAGCTGGAATAGCATCTCAGTTTGAATTTTTGTTGACTCTCTTGCTCCAAAATTCAATGTGAGTTATTATTTTTAAATTATTTGGAGTGGAATATTGTCAGAGATTTTTGGAGTTGCTGCTTGTAATCCACCATCTTGGCTCTGCCCCCTTAACCAAAACGATATATATATATATATATATATATATACACACACACACACACATATACATATACATATATATACATATACATATATATTTCAATTATTTACATTATTTATCTAAATGCATGTTCCTGTGCTCCAGGTTTGGGAGTGTGGGGTGGGACACAGATATATTCAAGATCCAGTTCCTGTCTTCAAGGAGCGCATAATCTAGTGGAGAGATATGACAGACAGAAAGAACTACAACATTTAGCCGAGTGCACTAAACACATGAGAGATGCAGGCTAAGTACCCTGTTTGTTCAGGGGAGTGAAAAGGAAATATAGGAAGACTTTCCTCATAAGTTGACTTTTGATAATGGGACATAAAGGACAGTGAGGATATCAGTAGGCAGCATCCTGAGACTACCCATCACGGCCCTCAATGGTCAGTGAGAAATTCCATATGTGGAACTTCTTGGAAAACCTGATTTTCATGCAGGATATTCACCATGGGTTGACTTTCATTTGTTCTGCGCATAGGGGATCATAGATCAGCCTACAGAAAATTTCCATTCCCATAAACGTGTAAGAACTTGAGAAAAACACTGGTTAAATGCTAAGTGATATTTTTAAGTAGAAAGAAAAACACTCATAAAATTACTTAATTATCCTTCTTTTCACTACACTTGTAAGTGTTGTGGCCTGGGGAAAATGAAATTAAGGGAAAAGTAGGGAAAGATTTTAGTTCATAGATTTCCCCATTGTGCGTATATGTGTATTGTTATGCATGTTAAGCATTCAATAAGCATTTGTTAAATATCTATTATTTGCCAAGCACTATGAAAACACAAAGAATACATGGAATATAGAGAAAGGCAAAAGATAGTTCCCTGCTCTCAAGGAAGTCACAATCAAATAGCAGAGACAATACGCAAATATTAAAAATAATAGCTAGGGCAGATTGATCAACTTGTAAAAATTCCTTAGCACAATGCCTGGTAGAGAGGAGACTCTTCATAAATTTTTATTCCCCCCCAAAAAAAAAATTCAAGATAATCAACAGAGAAAAGCCACTAGAAGTAAGGAGGAGTAAGACAGACTTCTTGTAGAAGGTAAGATATTAGGAGGTACTTGCAGGAAGCCAGGAGAAAGAGATATGATGGTGTATGGATTTAGAGTGGGTGAGTTAATGTCTAAATATATATATACACACATATGTGTATATATACATATATACATACACACATAAATATATACATTTCACATATGTTTTATGAAGGTAAACATGTATGTATATATACATATGTGTGTATATATATACATATATATGTATAAAGAGAACATGTTCCTATGGGTATACAAATCCACTTGTATGTGTCACTGCATATATGTTTCACAGGTCTGTACTTTGTAAGGGTATTTTTTTTCCAGAATGAGTGCATGTATAGAAAGTGAGCCTGGCCACTACTTAGGACTATTTTTTTTAGTTCTTCCATGTTTGCTGAGATGCATATGCAAGTATGTGAAGGACAGTTTTTCTGAAAGACTAACCAATGAATGTAAGAATTCTAAGGATAAGAGACATAGTGATAGGATGAAGTCAGGTATGTTTCAGAAACATATAGATGTTAACTAAGAGTAATATAAATTGTGAGAAAATTTTCATTCAGGCCCTGCACCAAAATCATGAACAAGCTTACATTATCCCAAATACAAGATTAGCAGGGATATGCAAGGCTTAGTTAA
Source organism: Bettongia penicillata ogilbyi (assembly GCA_023548195.1). Classification (NCBI taxonomy): domain Eukaryota; kingdom Metazoa; phylum Chordata; class Mammalia; order Diprotodontia; family Potoroidae; genus Bettongia; species Bettongia penicillata. The sequence continues at coordinate 12,605,137 of JAJHZJ010000426.1, read as the reverse complement.
TAAACAATGAAAAATTCGTGATTATTTTTAGGACTACCACCTTGTGTATTAATACTTGTGTATCTATTGATTCAAAATTCAATAAGGGGAGAAATTTTTAATGCCTTTTAATGGATAAGTTGAAACATATTCATTTTCCCCTCAATCTAATTGAGTAAAACTATGCTGTAATTTTAGGTTTGGAACTTTATCAAGGTTCCAAGATGAAACAATTTTTTTAAAATATATAATTTATTTATTTTTCAATTCTCAACATTCACTTCCACAACGAAATTCTCTCCCCATCTCTCCCCCACCCCCCACCCCAGGACAGCATGTACCCCATCCACCCCTTCCTCCAGTCTGTCCTCCCATCTAATGCCCACACTTCTTCCATCCCCCTTTTCCTGTATTTTCCTGTAGGGCAAAATAGATTTCTATACTCCATTGCCTGTATATCTTAATTTTCAGTTGCATGCTAAAACAATTTTTAACATTCCTTATTAAAGATTCAAGTTCCATATTCTCTCCCTCCCTCCCCACTCACCCTCATTGGGAAGCAATTCAATATAGTTCATACAAGGGTAACAATGCAAAGCACTTCTATAATAGTTATGTTGTAAAAGACTAACCACATTTCCTTCTGTCCTATCCTGCCCTCAATTTATTCCATTCTTTCCCTTGACCTGTCTTCCCACAATAGTGTTTGCTTCTGATTATCCCTTTCCACAATTTGCTGTCTCTTCTGTTATCTTCTGTCTCCTATCCCCTTCCTCCTTGCCTTCTTTCAAGGTAAAATAGATTTCCATATCCAAAGGAGTATGCATTATTCCACCCTAAGCCAAATACAATGAGAGTAGGGCTCACTTACTTTCTTTCATCTCTCCTCTTTTTCCCTCAAATGTAAAAGCTCTTTCTTTCCCCTTTTATGTGAGATGATTTGCTGTATTCTACCTCTGCCTTACATTCCATTCCTAGTACATTCCATTCAACAATAAATTTTATTTTTTTAGGTATTCTTCCTTCATATTCAGCCCACCCTGTGCCTTCTCTCTCTCTCTCTCTCTCTCTCTTCGCATATACACACATACATATATACATATACACCCATGCATATACACATATATACACATACACAAGCACACATACACACATGAACATATACATACCTACACATGTAATATACACATGCATATCCATACATGATTACATATATATTCCTTTTACCATATTACTGAGAAAGGTCTCATTAGTTACAAATAACATCTTTCCATGGAAAAATATAAACAGCTCAACTTTAATGACTTCCTTAAATCTTCTCTTTCCTGTTTAACCTCTTCACATTTCTCTTGATTCTTATATTTGAAAGTCAAATTTTCTGTTCATTTCTGGTCTTTTCAAGAGGAATGTTAGAAGTCCTCTATTTCATTGAAATTCCATTTTTTACCCTGAAGTATTATACTCATTTTTGTTGGGTAAGTGATCCTTGATTTTAATCCCAGCTCCTTTGACCTCTTGAATATCATATTCCAAGCCCATTGATCCCTTAGTGTAGAATCTGCTAAATCCTGTGTTATCTTGACTGTATTTCCACAATACTTGAATTGTTTCTTTCTGGCTGCTCATAATATTTTCTCTTTGACCTGCTAACTCTGGAACCAAGTTGCAATATTTCTCGAAGTTTTCCTTTTGGGGTCCCTTTCAGGAGGTGATCAGTGAATTATCTTCATTTCTATTTTACCCTCTAGTTCTAGAATATCAGGGCAATTTTCCTTATAATTTCTTGGAAGATGATGTTGCAGCTTTTTTTTTTTGATCATGGTTTTTAGGTAGATCAATAAATTGTAAATTATCTCTCCTGGTTCTATTTTCTAGGTCAGTTATTTTTCCAATGAAATATTTCACATTGTCTTCTATTTTTTCATTCTTTCAGTTTTATAATTTCTTAGTTTCTCATAAAGTCATTAGGTTCCATATGCTCCATTCTAATTTTTAAAGACTGATTTTCTTCAGTGAGCTTTTGAGCCTTCTTTTCCATTCAGCCAATTCTGCTTTTCAAAACATTCTTCTCTTCATTCGCTTTTTGGACCATTTTTGACATTTGGGTTAGTCTATTTTTAAAGGTGTTATTTTCTTCAGTACTTCTTTGGGTCTCCTTTAGCAAGCTGTTGACTCACTTTTCATGATTTTCTTGTATTACTCTCATTTCTTTTCCAAATTTTTTCTCCACCTCTCTTACTAGATTTTCAAAGTCCTCTTTGAGCTCTTTCATGACCTGAGAGCATTGCATATTTTTTGGAGATTTTGGATGCAGAAGCCTTACACTTTATGTCTTCCCCTGATAGTATGCTTTATTCTTCCTCATCTAAAAGGATGGAAGAAAATATCTTTTACCAAGAAAGTAAACTTCTTTAGTCTTATTTTCCCCCCCCTTTTGGGTATTTTCCCAGGCAGTTACTTGACTTTTGAGTCCTTTGTCAACTAGAGGGTATACTACCCTAGGCTTCAGAGGTTTTGTGCAGCTATTCTCTGAGATATCTCTAGGGACCTATAAGCTCCCAGTTTCTCCAAGATGGTGCAATAAAGGGAGTGGAGGTACTCCTCTCCTGCCCTGCACTCTGGTCTGTGAGCAACCCCAAGCACTCTTTTCTATCCTGGAACTATGAGTGTGTTTCCCTCTCCACAGGCACCACTAGCTCCATCAGGCCAGTGCCAGTGCTCCTCCTTATCCCAGGATAGCCACTCAGGGCTGAGATCCAGATCAGCCACTAGATTGTCTCAGGATCTTTAGGCAGAGGGCTCCAAAAGTGAATACTGCTGCTGCAGTCCCAGTGGCTACTGCTGCCCAGGAGCCAGGGCTAGGGCCAGACCATGCTCCCCTCTCACCCAGGTGAAAAAGCTTTCTTACTGATCTTTGAAACTGTCTTTGGCATTTGTGGGTTGAGAAATCTGGGTACCACAGCTGCTACTTCTGTGCCCTGAAGCCTACTCCATTCCTGACCTTGAAGTGTGACCCAGGCTGGACTGTGCCCTACTCTAAACCTGGTGTGATAGACCTTTCCTGTTGTCCATCCAAGTTGTCTTGGGCTGAAAATCTGTTTTACTTTGTCATTTTGTGGCTTCTGCTGCCCTAGAATTTGTTTAGAGTCATTTTTACAGGTATTTTATTGGTTCTGGGGAGAGAGCTAGAGCAGATCCATCCTTGTCATCTTGGCTCTGCTCCTCAAGATGAAATTCTTACTAGCCTTACACAGGAGGTATGCAAAATAAATGAGTCAAGAAATAAAATTTGAAAAATATAAAAGGGAATAATGCTCTGGAAGAAAATCATTCAGTGTCATCATCCTGTCTGTGGTAGGAAAAACTAATTCCTGGAAATCTGAATCATAATCAGGACCAAAAAGTCAAAAACCATAAACATGAGGATCACAAAATAACAGAATTTTGGAGTGAAAGAGACCATAGAAGCCATCCAGATTAGCTCTTTCACCTAAGGAATCCTCACCAAAATATATCTGGCAAGTGGTTCTCCAACCTCCTGCTGAAGACCTCCAAAGATAGAGAATTACTCATATTTGAAGAGAATAGACTGTACTTTTAGATGTTTCCTGCTGTCCACAATTCTTTCCTCTGATTTTAAGCCCACATTTACAAAATTGCAGCTTCTACCCATTGTTTCTGGTTCTGCTTTTTGTGGACAACTAGAACAAGTATAATATGTACATATGAGAAACAAATAAACATAGATGCTAAATAAAGTGAGTAGAGGATCTGGATCTTTCTAATTGATTCACAAATTCATAACTGCTATCCACGCCAGTGTGTCCATATGTGGTTAGCTTTGTGGAGATTCAGTAGTAGGCACTTGATTTATTTATTGTTAGTGATACTATCTAATGATAGGTAGTGTGCATCCGAGACACAGACAGACAGAAAGGAGAGACTGAGCCAAAGAGGTTTTCTGATCTCACCAGAACCCTAATTCACTGCTATTTCATATTTTTATCACTACCCAGAGTGCTGTTTCTCCTGCAGCCACCAGTGGAGAGTCCTTAATCAAGAAACCTCCATTGTATATGTTTTGGCTGTGAACAGCTCCTGACCACCTTTCAAGCTTCCTGCATGGAAACAGTGATGACTATTCAGGGACAGCCACCCAGGTAACAAATGTCTTGAATGTCTACTAGATCTCACTGAATGTGATCTGGGGTTGTTTATCATCTTGCTTCAGAACAAATCAGATGCAAATGGCATCAATAAACCCTTTAATTACAAGCCAAAATTTACTCATATCAAGTGGCTCTTTGGAAAATTTTCCTTAAATGAGTGCCCATAAATTGGTGAATGGATGAACAGATTATGCTACATGATTGCAATGGAATATTACTGTACCATAAGAATAACTAAAGGAACCATTTCAGAGAAACCTGGCAATATTTTTATGATGGAAAGTAAAGTGAGAAGTACAAGAAGAAAAATTTATACAAAAACTTTAAAAAGACAAACAACTTTGCAAGTCTTAACAACTTTGATTAATGTAATGATCAGTTTTGACTCCAGAAGAATGATGAGAAGCAACCTCCTGATTGTGAGAGGATGGACTCACAGTACAGAATGAGATAAACATTTTTTAACTTGGTCAATATATGAATTTATTCTGCTTGACTATACTTATTTGTTATGGAGATTTTCTTTTTCTTCCTACTGAGGGGATGTGGGGGAGAGAAAAATTATTTTTTGGTAATTGGAAAAAATAAACTTACTTTAAGAAGAAAATTTTCTAGGGGAACAAACACACAAAAAAAGATGCATTACAGAATCTCAGATGTTAAAGGGACTTAAGAAGTCATCTCTCTAAATGTAACTTGTACTTGACAATATCACTAAAAATAATCATTCAGACATTGCTTGAAGATCCTCCAGTGATGAGGAACACATTGTCTTCTGAGACAGTCATTCAGCTTTTGGAGAACAGTAATTGTTGGGAAGTTTTTCTTTTTAAGTTTTTTATATAGAGGTTAAATGTGCTTCTTTGCAATTCCCTCTCATTGTTCCTGTTTACAACCTCTTAGGCTAAGCAGAACAATACTATTTTTTTCTTCTACAACATAATCCTTTAGCTATTGGAAGGTTGTTATCATGTTGCCTTAAGTCTTCTCTCTATTCAGTTCTCCTAAGAGGAATGTGGGTATCCAAGCAGATAGCAAGAGATAATTTGAGAGGTGAGCGCTAGATCTTTGTACCAGGAACCTCAAACAATAATAAAACAAAACAAAAAAAAAGCTTTTTAAGACTTGCTAAAGGATAGAGGTGATCTGGCCCGCACAGGTTTTTATAACTAAGAGGAAATCATGGACGTAAGCACTTTATCTCTGAAACTAACTTTCATCAGAATTATCACTGGTCCTGACCACAGGGACTCTATATAACACTTAAAGATCTCCATGGAGCTTATTGTATACCCAACTTCCTTCAATGCTACAGAGTGCTGAACACAAAGACACACTTCAAGATTGATTTATACTGTTGACCACTGACACTGAATTCCATCAGAACTATCCATAATGCTGACAGCAGAGACTCTGTCCACCAGGAGCTATACCTTGAGCTGACCAAGCACCTTTCTCCCTTTAGACCTATGCTTGAGACTGATTTCAATATTTCTCCATGTGTGTAGCTATCTAGGATATAATCAAAAGACTCTTCCCTCAGGGTCAACCTAGTTCTTATTCAAAGGTTACAAAGGCACAGTACTACCGTCCTTTAAGTGGACAATTCCTCCCTGGAGTGTCCCTTAGGGAATTTAAGGAGGACAGAGTCACAATATCTTTTAGTTGACATTTTATTTTGCTTCATACATAGTGAGCTGTTTCATGTCAAGGGAGGGGTCACAATAATATAGAACATTAGACTGGGGCTCAGAAGACCTCAGATCTAATCCTGTCACTTGCTAATTGTGTGCTTATACAAAGGTGATTTCTCCTTTCTCTTCTTCAGTTTGTATATCTCCTAAATGAGGTTTTTGGACTTGAAGATGAATTCTAATCTCTCTTATAATCAAACATTTTATGTCTTACATATTTTAACATTGGATGTCCTAAAATTATTCCCAGCTTTAGCATTCTATGAATCTCTGAATACTGGACACTGTAAAACAGCTAGGGAAGAAACCTGTTTCATTCATAACAATTTTTGTATTATTAGCATTTTCCCTGTGTAAAGGGGAAAAAACAAATGCCTTCCTCTGAGGGTTGCAGGATATGTACCCTAGCTCTGGATGATGAATTTGGGGTTAATGAAGTCATCTCCCTTTTCCAAACCAGCCCTGAATCACTGTTACAGAAACATACAACACACATACACACATATCTTTATTATATAATATATATTATATAATAATATATGATATGATGTGATATGATATAATATAATATGATATTATATACATATATATATATGTAAAAGAGAATACCCATAACAAATATGTATAGTCAAGCAAAATAAGTTCACTTACTGGCCAAATTCAAAAATGTCTGTCTCATTTTGTACCTTGGATCCATCCCCTCACAGTCAGGAGGTTGTTCCTTATCATTCTTCTGGAGTCAGAGCTGATCATTACATTAATTAAAGTTGTTAAGACTTGCAAAGTTGTTTGTCTTTTTAATGTTTTTGTATAAATTGTTCTCCTGATGTGTATGTATGAATGTATGCACGCATGTATATACGCATGTGTGTTTATGTGTGCATGTACACATATGCACATAGATACGCACATGCATGCACATACATATATGTATGTAAATGTATGTGTGTAAATATGTACACACACATACATATATATATATATATATATATATATATATATATATATTTCTGTGATAGAGTGATCCAGGGTTGTCTAGGAAAGGGGAGATGACTTAATTAACCTCATACTCGTTATCCAGAGGATGGCAATTGTTCTTTTCCTTGTACAGGGAAAATGCTGATAGTACAAAAATGATTATGCATTAAAGAGATTTCTTCCCTAGTTATATACATATACACATATATACATACATATATACACATATATACACACGTATACATAAATACATATTTATATACACATGCATGCATATGCATACAATATGCATGCATATATATGTATATACATGCATGTATATACATACACACATATATTTCATAGGAGACACAGGACACCTCATTTGTTTGGCAAAGTAACTTGAGACATTTCAATGTGATGAGTTTCATCTGAATGCCCCGGAATCAAATGGAATTGTCTCCTCTGAGTTCCTGATGACAGTTCCCTTCATATTGGGAGATGTTCTCATAATTGCCTGTGCTTTCTTCAGACTCACCCCTGGGAACTTGAGAATGTTGTTTATGAAGAATGCCCTTGAGTATTCTTCAAAGTAGCACCTACCCTCAGAAACACTTTAATGTTTTGACAGTAATCCTCAGTGACCAGTTAAAATTCACAAATGATCAGGAGTTAGCACCATTTCAGAAATTTTCAGAGGTCTGAGCCAATTACATTCCAGTACCTAATCTATAACTCTGTGGATTGAATTACTGAATTTTCCCTCCTCTTACTCTTAAGGTTTAGCACTTCATGGTAAGTTACGTTGGGACAGAAAGTGAGACAGGAAAGTCTGGAGAAATAATGCCAAGACCATTTGTGCTCGTAGGTCTGCAGGAATATGTGAACTGGGAGAAAAGTGGCTGTCTAAGTGCTGTGTTGTGAGAGTACCTATAAAGAGTCGGATCAACCAAGACATTTCCACTTCCAGCTAGCCTAGCACTAGATGTGGAGCTAGAGAGCATGAATCCAGATCCTGGTTCAATAACTTACTAGGTGATCTTGGACAAGTAGCCTATGATCTTTAGGCCTTAGTTTTCTTATGTGGAAACATAAGAGCTTTATCTATCACAAAACTTCTTAACTTTCTCTATACATGTACATATATACATATATACACATATATCTGCACATATACACACAGGAACATACATACATATACACATTTATGTATATATGCATGTATATGTATATGTGTATGTGTAATCAATATACATCAATATATATCTGTATATCTATATGTCTATGTATCTATATCTCTATATGTCTATATTTATATCTAATCAACTTCTTTGGCAATCTGGTAATGTCCATGAACTCCTCAGACTGAATGTTTCTAAATGCATATATAAAAAGATAGAGGATTAAAAAGAAAACCAATTACACTGAAATACAGTTATCAACATACACAGATATATACACACATGGATATGCATATGTTTTAAACATACATATATATATCATGTGTATATATGTATATGTGTGTGTGTGTGTGTATATATATATATATATATATATATATATATATATATATATATATATATATATATATATATATATATATATATATATATACACGTTTATGTGTGTACATGAATGTTTGTACTGGACCTTAGGTTAAGAGCTTTTGGTATACATAACTTCAAAGGCCTTTTCAAGCTGTTAATATAATGATCCTGTCATAGACATGCCACTCTAAATTATTTATTTATTTGAATTGAGGTAAGGCATATCACTGTGAGTCAATCACAATCCCTTTCTGAACATTAATAATCCATATAATAATAACTCTGATTTCTATAGTTCATTAAGGTACATATGAAGCACTTTCTGATGATGAGTCCATGAAATAGGTAATAAATTAATATTGTCCTCACTTTAGAGATGATAAGTTTTCTAAGGTCAATAAACTACCATTTCTTAGAGTCCAGATTCTTACCCCCAACATTGGATACCTATTTATAAAGACATTAAATCCATGTTCATAAGGTCGATTCCAAAGGTGCCATTTTTCATTAGAGGACCCTGTTGGAGGGGAACAAAAAATACAGTGATAGAGAAGGTGGTTAGCCAAATTCAGAGCATAGATGCTAGACAGACTATGGGGAAAGCGGTCAAGGTGACCCCAGGATCCACTTGAAGACAATTTTATTACTTCCGTAGAGGTGAATGACACTGATAAATGAGTCTGGGACCAATGAAGATAAACCTTACTATCCTTGCTCTAAGTACTGATCTGGGGGGGATTCTTTCACTCACAATAATCACTTAAAATATCTAGAAGATAAATTTTATCCATACATGAGCTATATTACCACCCATCAAAGCAAAAAATTATAGGAACTTGGAGCGACATCAAGAAAGTCATGTAGTAGGCACTTCAGGATCTCCAATGACAGGAAACTCTATCCTCTACCCTCCTACAGTTAAAGCAGCCCATTCCACAACTAGTCGGCTCTGATTGTTGAAAAAAAATGCTTTTTCCTATAGAAGCAAAATTTCTTTCCCTCTGCAATTTCCATAATTTTTTTCCCTATTTCTACCTTTTGGATATAGGGGTATTAAGTTTCATCTCTCTTCTACCTGACAGTACTACAAATATTCAGATTGCACGCTTTCTTCCCCCTCTCCTAAGTCTTTTCTACTTTGGTCTAGACATCTCTAGTTCTTCTTTCTATCTTCATATCACGTGATTTATACTTCTCTTTAATCTTCACTCATGAATGCTCCTACTTATAGTATTTTCTTATAATTCCCTATAATTCAATTCCTAGAATTGAATATTGCACTTCAGTTGGGGTATAATGAGGGCAAACAATAGCAGAATTCTCAGGTCCTTCATTCTGGACACTATGCCTCTTTGTAAGTGCACTCTAAACTTTCTGGGATTTTTTGTTTGCCAAATTCCATTGATGGATTATTTTGAAATTGCAGGTGACTAAAATCTATTGTGTACATTTATGTAGTTTGATTTGGGAGGGCAGTCTAATGGGGATTCAGGAGTCTTAGTTTCTTGTCCACTAATTTCTTGTGAGATGATTTTACCTGTCTGAACCTCAGCTCATCTCTAGAAAAGACAGGAGCAAGAAGAAGATGACCTTAAATATTCATTTCAGTTCTATATCTATGAACCTATGTTATGAAAAATGAGGGAGAATTGGCTGGAGAACACAATGCCTTATGTTGACATAGCACTTTCTGTAATACAAATGTCTTGCTCAAAACCCTCCCTGTGAGGCATGCTATACAAATATTATTATTCCCATTTATAGGTAAAGAAACTGAGGCCAGACAAATGAAATCATTTGACCACAGTCACATAGTAACTAAGTAGCAGAGTCATGATTTGAATTTAGATCTTGTGAGTGCAAGAGTAACCCTCTTTGCTAAATACCACACTGTGTTTTGGTAAAGTCCCTTCTAGCTTAAAGAAAGGCTAAAGAGGAAATTTCAGATCCCATGATGGGCCAGTGGATTGGTATCTTAAGATGACACATTCCAAAGGTCTCTCTAACAGTACCCTATTAGCTGATTCTCAGCTTATGTGAATAGCTGGACCAGATGCCAGAGGTGGGGAGGCACCTAGAATAATTCCTAGAATAACACAATCATCCACATTTAAGAACTGGAAGACACTTTAGAGATCAGGGACACAAGTCATTTATTTTATAAATGAGAAAATTGAAGACTAGAGAAGGGAATTGATGTGCCAAAATTTACAGAGATAATTATTGGTGGAACTTGTCATGGGACTCTAGTCCCAAGTCAAACATCATTATTCATTGCTCTCTGATCCCAACCTCTCTCATCTCTGTGCCTTTGTATTATTTGCCTCAGACCCAAAATAGTATTCCCTCTACCTCATCTCTGCCTGTCAAAATCTTTCCTTTTCTTTGAGGTCTGGTTTAAATGTTACTTCTTCCATGAAGCCATAATATCCATTTCTGGTCTCAAAATTTCGAAAAGAACTTTCCCCAGAAGTCAGTACTTTGACTTTCTCTCTGTCTTTCTCTCTGTCTCTGTCTCTCTCTGCCTCTCTTTGTCTCTCTATCTCTCTCTGTCTCTGTCTCTCTCTCTGTCTCTCTCTCTCTCCTTTCTCTCATTTTAAAGTACTTTCCATCGTGTATTGCCATGACTTACCCATTTAGAATATAATCTCCTTGAAGGCAGGGACTGTCATATTTATTCTTCTGTTCTAACTAAATCTCAAGTTCAGTATCTATCTCAGCACCATACACAATAATGTTCATGTGACTCATGCTTAATCAATGTTTGCTGAATTAATTCAGAAGAAATTCTCTGGACTCCTTGTCCCATTTTTTTTTTTAATCCTTTACTGTTTCTTTCATGTTACTGAGCACTCACATTCATTATCTTATTTGACTCTTATAATACCCCTTTGACAAATGTATATATAGAGAGAAAAAAACAGGGAAAATGAGGAAACAGGATCAGAGAGGCAAGTAATTTGTCAAAGATCACAGAGTGAGTCCACAGTGGAGATAAGAATAAAACCTCTGTCCCCTGACTCCAATGCCTGACTCCCTTCCAGGCGACCCTATGGAATCTGCCTTGCTTGTTGATTTTAATCTTATGTTTATTGGAAAATTCCTCCCTATTGGCTTGATAACATGGAGGTAAATTGATGTTGACATTCAACAGATTTGATTGCAGCACCCGCAGGAGCTCAGCTGCTTTTGGTTCCCTCTCTCCCAGCATCAACATGAGCTGGAGCTGAGTGGTGATTGCAGATTTCACTTTTCTGATTTATTTATTTATGTATTTCTTTTTTTCTCAGAAGGAGGCGCTGAGCAAGAGGCAGCAGTTCAGCAAGGCACTACATCTCATTGGAAAGAGATAAGGGCAACATCCTTTGCAAAATGACATCAGAGCTAAAAGAGACCTTAGAATAGAGTATTAAAATCTAGAATATTAGAACTCAGAAGGGCCTTAGAAATAATAGAAGGATTGCAAGAAGCCTCAGTACCTAGGATGTCCAAGTTGGAAAAGTCCATGGAATACATAAAAATATATACAAGAATTGGAAGAAGATTTAGAACAAAGATCATGGAATGTTAGTGCTAGGAGACAAGTCAAGTCAAGTAGCATTTGCAAAGTATTTGCCATGCATCAAGCACTGAGGTAAACACTGGGAATGCAAATACAAGCGAAAAGAAAGTGTACCCCAGCCCTGAAGGAGACTGCATTCTGATCTGAGTAGAAAATGTATTAAAAGCAACCGAAAATTGTGTGTTGGGGGAAGGAGGCTGAGAAAGCACCCATCTGGGACATGGAGATAGTAAGGAATCAGTAGTGGTCCTGGGACAGGATGTGCTAGTCTGAGCATTTCCTCAAAAGTTCTCTGAGGAACTTGCCAGTCAGAAAAAAAAAGGGGGGTCACAAGGTCAGAAGTGAATGAGTGGGAAGTCAGCCAAGGCAGCTGAAGAAATCTGGAGATTCAGAAGAAGAAATTAGAGAGCAATGGGAGGTCTTTTGCATTATAACTGAAAGAGACGTTAGACTGTAAAATACTAGGTGTTAGAGCTAGAAGAGGCCTTGCACATAGAATGTAGATGGTTAGATTCAGATGGATCTTACGGACACTTTGGTTCTGTGCTCGTTGTTTCCATTATTTTTGCCGTTCACTAGACCTGTACTTCATCCACACAGCTTTCTTCAGAACCACTAATGACTTTATTGCTAAACTAAGTGATATGATTTTTTTTTCTGTCTCCATTTTCCTTTAACCTTGTAGTTCACCAGTTGCATTTTGATACTCTCTCTTCCCTTGGCTTCCATGCAAGGGTATACTGGAACTAACTTGTAGAAAATAAAAAAAATCCATCAATACAGCAGGAAAAAAAATTAGATATTATATGCAGTGTTTCACACTTCTGCCCTCTTCCACCTTTGCAAATAAGTTGTGAGGGAGTATCTTCTTATTCCCTTTCTTTAGGGCCACCCTTAGAGCTGAGACTATTAAATGCTTTGTTTCTTATGGGCAATATACCCTGTATTCTCAGGTTCTCTCTAAGAAGAGAAGACTTGAGTACTATTGAAGGAGGACGTTCCCAATGATAATTTTCTTGTATCTTAGAGGCTATCCTGATAAGGAGAAATGGAGTTGCTCTGTACATTCTCAGAAGACACAACTAGGACCAATAGATGAAAGATATAAGGATGTCAATTTCAACTTAATATAATGAATAAATTAACAATGAGAACTGGAGCTATCTCATGATGAAATAGCTAGTTTACAAGGTAGTAAACTCCCTGTACTCCAAATAAAATTTCTCTCCCTCCTCTTTATTTGACCATAGTTTTCTTACCGAGTGTCTTGACATCCTAATCTTCTCATAGAGGAGAAAACAAAAGCCCCAGTAGTGGAGGAGGTCACCTAACAAGTGGGTACAGAGGGAAAAAAGATAAAGAACAAGCATTTATTAAGTGCCTACTCTATGCCAGGAACTGTACTAAGTGCTTTGCAAACATTATCTCATATAGCCTCATAACAATGACCCTGGAAGGTAGGTATTCTACTATCCTCATTTTAGAGAAGAGGAAACTGAGACAAACACACCAGAGTCACACAGCTAGTAAATTTCTGAGGTTAGATTTGAACTCAGGTCTTTCTGACTCCAGGCCCAGTGCTCTGCCTGTTACATCACCTAACTTATTATGATGGAAGAAAAGTGAAGATGGATTCCTGATGAACATCCATGTTTCAAAAGTAAATGAGGGGATTAAAAAAGGGGATTGTAATAATGGAGGAGTTGTCAGAGTGATAGTGAGAGTACAAAGTCCTAGAAACAAAGAGAGCAATGAAGATCCATAATGAGCATTCATTGAATAGATAAATGACTAGATTGATAAATGAATTTGGATACCAGGTCCTCTAGACTCAGAGTTCAGTTCTGCTATTTATTTTCACTGCAGCATTTCAGCAGGTTGCTCAGTCTCTCTGGCATTTGGTTTCATTATCTCTAAAATGAAACTAGATTTGATAAGCTCTAAGGCACCTTATAGCTCTAATGCTATGAATCTTAGATACTAAGGATGCATTCTAGAACTTGAAAAATGTCTACGATTTCAGTAAAGGAAATGTAAGGAGAGTATTTCAGACATAGGGGATAGCATAAAACAGCATGAGCAGGGTCATGGAGGTAGGAAATAATAGACTGCCTCTGGGGAACGGTGAGTTCCCCTATTTGACTTGAGTGGGGAGTCCTAAGGCATCCAAACCTGTTCTCAGGAAAGGGAGAGAATCACTTCAAAGGCAACTGGGGTCAGAGAGAGACGAAGACATGGCCACAGGATAACAAAAGCAGCCAGTGTGAGTAATGGTGATTTTGTCTGATGTGTAGCTGGGGCCTGGGCTCTTAATCAAATCTCCCCAGAGTCTGTCAGATAAGCAAAAGAGAGAAAGGGAAATCAAAGGCTAGGCAGCAAAGAAAGAGGCCAATTACTGTCCTGGCTGTTAGCAGGAGTGATTCAATCAACACCTGTTACCCTCTGGCATTCAGAAGAGCAGTCAGTATTAGAATAATAAAATCACACAAGGTTAGAGCTGGGAGGGGCCTTAGGACACAGAATATTAGAATAAAACATAGAATGACAGAGCTAAAGGGGGAGCATTGGAATTCAGAATATTAGTGTTTATATAACCTAGATTTTTAAGGGGAAGAGTCCTTAAAACAAAACATAATTAACAATAGCAATAATTGGCATGGATATAATGCTTTAAGATTTTCAAAGCACTTTACATATAGAATCTCATTTGTTCTTCACAATAATACTGTGAAAGGTATTGTTATTTTCCTTATTTTACAGATGAGGGAACTGAGGCTACCAGAGGTTAAATGACTTATTCGGATCAAACTAAAAAAAATTACTAAGTGTTTCTGGTACAGTTTGAATGTAGGTCTTCCTAACTCCAGAACGCTCTATCCACTGTGACACTAGCAGGGAACACGTGGGAGCATCTATAATCTGGAATACTAGAGCTAGAAAAAGCCTTAGAATGGAGAATGTCAGACATGGCAAGGAAAGGATGCTAGCACATAGAATGGTCTATCTCAGTGGGCTTTAGAAGATAGAAGGCAGAAGACTGTGAAATGCAGAATACTAACTTCTACAACCCAGAATGTCAGAGCTGAAAGAAAACTTGGAAGAGAGAAAAGAGAATGCCAGAGCTTGACAGAATCTTAACATAGAGAATGTCCTGTCTTGGTGGCCTTTAGAACTTAGAAGATTGAATATCACAGCTGGGAGGGACTCTAGCAATGGTATATCACAGAATTCCCATCTTATAAATATGTAAATAAGGACCAGAGTATGGGAAGAGGAGGACTGGGAATTATAATAGATAAAGCATGACTGGCAGTGGTTTCCAGTTACCTCAACATCTTGTTGCTTCTTGTCTATACATTCTAAACCTTGACAGTATCCTTCCTATTATATGGTGCCCAGAATAATACACAATATTCAGTATGTGGTTTGACCACAGCACACAAAAATTATGACTCTCTCTGTCCTTCTAGATAATCTGCCATTATTTCCGTGACCTAAAATCAAGTTGATTTTTTCTTTGGTTACTATGTCACATTGTTGACTTAATTGAACTTGCAGTACACTAAGAAATCCAAACAAATATATCATCTATCTCTCTATCAGATTTCTATTTCTATCTAGCGTCTATCTCTTTCTAGATAATCTATTCCATTTTCTGTTTATACATCTAAAGACCTAAATCTATATCGTTAGATATGTATCTATTTATAAAGAAAGCTAGAAAGATATAAAGATAGCTCTATCTATAGATCTATTTATTTTTTAGATGAACCTGGTTCTAGCCACATCTACGCAACTTATACTTGTGAAATTGATATTTGGAATCTATCTATAGATTTTATACTGTTCTACATTAAATTTATGGCAGCAAAGTGGTACAGTGGATAGAGTACCAAGCCTGGAGTCAGTAAGACTCATCTTCTTGAGTTCAAATCCAGCCTAAGACACTTACCAGCTCTGTGACCCTGAGCAAGGTGTTTAACCTTGTTTGCCTCAGTTTCCTCATATGTAAAATGAGCTGAAGGAGAAAATGGCAAGCCACTCTTGTATCTTTGCCTAGAAAACCTCAAATG
Source organism: Bettongia penicillata ogilbyi (assembly GCA_023548195.1). Taxonomy (NCBI): domain Eukaryota; kingdom Metazoa; phylum Chordata; class Mammalia; order Diprotodontia; family Potoroidae; genus Bettongia; species Bettongia penicillata. The sequence continues at coordinate 12,589,156 of JAJHZJ010000426.1, read as the reverse complement.
GTTTTGGCAATGGAAACAACAAACCATTCTAATATCTTTGCCAAGAAAACCCCAAATGTTACAAAGATTGGACACAATTGAAAAATGACTAAACACACACTGGACATTAAATTTCATTTTATTTAATTTGGCTAAATTTTTTTTGGCCTGTCAGAATCTTTTCTTTATTGGAGTGAAGGTAGGAGGGGTTGATAATTCTGACTCAGTTTTCTAACCCTTCTAGCTATCCATCATCTAAAAATTGCATATGTCTTTATCCAAATCTTTGATTTAAATAAATATGTATGTATGTATGTATATTTAGCAGTTCATATCCATCCTCTCCTCTAAATCACAGTCATAGGATTAGAACTGGAAGGATGGGAGCTTAGAAATCATAGAGTTCAACTCATTTTAAAAAGGAGGGAAACTGACAGTGAGAGGCTAAGTAAACTTCTCTAGATAGATGCCCACAGTTATTGTGTAAGATAGGATTTAATTTCAGGTCTCCCCAAGTTCAAGATCAGTACTCTATCCCCTATGTCACTCCTTTGAAATGACTTTTCTCCTTTGTCCCTACTCTTCTTTGTGTCCAATCATACTATCCATTGTTTATCTGTCCAAATGTACATTGGTCTGGCTTGCATCTCTCTATCTTGTCTGCAAAGACAATCTGGGAGACTTCCAAATATTTGCTGAAATTTGCCCTTCCCCTAATTTACTAGTTTTGGAATTCCATCTGCAAAAGGAAGTGAGATTAGTCAGTCTGGCATGACCCGTTCTTAATGAAGTCATGCTGGTTCCTAATGATCACAGATTCTTCTTCTAAATGGCTTCCCATCCTTCCAAAGGGTAGAAGATCCTACTGAGATTTTTCCAGGGGCAAGTGGATCTCACTGTTTTTGTGGATTCAGAGAACTTCAGAGTTAGAAAAGATATCAGAGGTTATATGACAGTATTTATAATATCTCTAATTTCTGTTATGCATTGGGTTTTACAAAGCACAACAGCCCTGCGAGGTAGTGAGATCAAATATAATTAGCCCCATTTTATAGACAAGGAGACAGAGGCTTACAAGTGATATTCGTCTAAAATATGATTTATTTTTGTTTCATGTGTGTAACACAGTCCCTGACACATAATAAGAACTTACTTTGGACTGCTTGTTAGTACAGCTGATGGAACACTGAGCCTTGAGTCACGAAGACCTCAGCTGAAATCTGGCCTCAGACACTTATTAACTTTATGATACTGGGAAAGCCATAACCTCTGTTTGTGTCATTGTTCTCCATATATAAAATGAGGATCAAAGCACCGTACCTGCCAGGGTTGTTGTGAGGAGTCAAATGAGACAATAATTGTAAAGTTCCTGTCACATAGTAGATACTATATAAATGCTAGTTATTTATTATCATTATTATTACTAAATGTTCATTGAATTAATTGAGGTAATTCAATACTATCCACAGAACTAATAAATGTAAAATTAGGACTTTGAGTTAGGTAGGGAATTTCAAATTTTAATAACCTTTATATCAAACTTATTCTTTCCTCTATCCAAATGATGAATATCTTCTATATCTCCCTGTTGAGTGGTCATGTAGTCATTCTTGAAGGTTTTCAGTGATAGGGAAATTTCTACAGCTCATCTATTCCTATTTGAGGTCATATTCTAATCTTTAGGAAGTAATTTATTTTTATGAGCCCAAATCAAAGAAACAGCATGATAGAAAGCTGACTTTGAAGCCAGAGACACTTAGTTTCAAATCCTTCCTCTGACACATCCTGGCTCTGTTACTTGGAGTAAGTCAGTTCATCTTCCATTGTCCATAGACAACTCTCAAAGATGAAAAGTTTCGCAACAGTTGCCTCTCAGTCCATACAGAAGATGATTGCTTTCCTATAGGGAAAGGCCGTTATCAATGAACTCGCAAGTACTGTCAAATCTCAAATCATAGCCATCACTGGTTATAGTCCTGCTCTCTAGGACCCAACAAAACAAATCTAACACATCCTCCCATCTCATACCCTTTTAATTTCTTAGAAACTACTATATTCTTCCCAAAGTCTTATGTTCTTTAGCCTAAATATACCTTACCTTCTAGAGCCAGGTGTCATAATGTCATGATATCCTGGGCACAAACCTCAGAAATTATTTCTGTGTTTTGGGTACTCAATGGGGCTTATTGGCTCTCCCTGACTCTTGTCTAAGTATCTGGTACACATAGGAGTCTGGGATATATGGGAAAGATATGCACTAGAAATTAGAATTCTTGGGTTCCCCTCTAATCCAGAAGTTTGTTATCTACGTGAGCCTGAGGAAGTCATATCATCTAACCAATCCTTAGCTTCCCCCTCTGCAAAATGAGGATGACACCATTTCTTATTCTCACCCTTAAAGTGCTTTAATAAGTACTACTGACATGTGACCTGCCATTAATATTACCATGGTGGTCTCCCTAGCTCCCTCCTAGTTTGTTGACTTTGCCCTTGGTAGCCTACCAAGCAACTTTACTCCTAGCTGTTGTTGGGGCTTCACTCTTGTCTACTGTCAATAACCCGTTTCTCTCCTCTTATGCTGCAGTCCCTAGGAGATAACCTTTGGACATCCCTGACCCCTGGTCACCATTGCTTATCCCCCAACTCAGAGCAACAAACTCATGAAATCACCCAGCCAAGTCAATGCTGCCCTCTGCTGTTCAAGGTGAAATTTCAGTCTCCCAGGGACCCTGCCTGCCCAAACTCAATCCTCTAGATCCTGGAGCACAGCTTAGATCAGGAGAGTAAATTGGCATATCTTCCCTATTCAAATAGAAACTCTCTGTGGATATGAACTGATATATTCATCTTTGCGTCCTTTTTAGTGAGGAGTATTTGTCTCCCAACTCCTAAACACTGAATTGGAAAAGAACCAGGAGATGAGGTTCGAGTCTCATCTCTGCCACTGCTATAAGTTGCGACTCTGGACTCTTTCATCACTCTGCAATTATCTCAGAAGATCCCTTTCACCACAGATATTCAATGATTCAGTTATTAATTTATGAACGTTGGTTGAATTTGTAATTGCATTTCTTTTTACATTTCCCTGCAATGTGAGTAGATATATAAAGGTAATATTTAGTGATATAGTAAAAAGTTCATTGGACTTCAGATTTCAAATCTCTACACTGTCTCATGCTCATTGTTTGACCTTAAGCAAGTTCTTTTTTCTCTCTGGGTTCCAGTTTTCTCATCTGTAATAATAATATTATAATAATAATAATATATGTCTATTGACCTTTCAAGGTTATAAAGTCAATTAGTAATAACAAGCCTCTTGTGGAGTATTGTTCCCATTTTAATAGATGGAGATGTTGAGGCGTAAAGAAATTTAAGTTATATAATTGGTAAATGACAGAGATGAGATTTAAATTAAAGTATTCTGACTTGGAAACCTGAAACCTTTCACTTAGACCATTTTACCGCTCCATAAAATAAAGCTGAACTAGAGATGATTTCTAAACTACCAATTAAACTACCTATAAACTACTTCTAAACTAGTTCTAAAGGCCTAGAGTTTTGTGTAGCTAGGGAGAGCCATTTGAACAGACTTGTCTGTAGGATCTCCCAGCCTTTCCCTGGATAGCCCAGACATTTAACTCTTAAAGAAATAAGCAACATTTCCAGAAAGACAAAGAGAATCAAATATCAAACTTAGCCTGCCAAAGAGAAGATAGGAGGGAAAACAGGCTGATCATGTTTATATTCTTCTGAAATGCTTTGGAAACCTCCCCCCTCCCAAAAAAAAAAACCAATGGAATCCTGTTAAGGAACAAAAGACAACAAATTTGTTTGGCATGGACCCAGGGCATGGAAATAGGAGAGACTATAATGACAGTTACAGAGAATCAGACTTTAACTCACAATAAGGAAAATCATTGTATCATTTATGTTTGTCCTGTGATGAAAGGGGTCACTTGGATATTGAGCTCCCCATCACTAGAAGTATGAAGATTGTGGCTAGGGTTTTTGCTAGGTAGATTGGAGAGGGATAGCTGTTTAGGTTTTTATTGGGCTAAATTACCTCTGAACTATTTCTATGATTTTTTGAGGTTTTTGAATTTAATCTAAGAATGTCTGAGTAGGAATCTGGCAAACTAAACTAGGCAGCTTAGAGAAACCATCATATCTATAAATCTAGGCACCAAGTAGACTTCTCAGTTGGAACAAAAAAGAGAGATTTATTTCACTTTTTATTTTTAAAAAGTCAGACACGATATAGGTTTGCCATTACAGCTAGATGGCTTTATTTTCTCCTGCCTGGGGCACTGAAATTCTGTCTGGAGCATGCACTTTTCCTTTGTATTAGGAGAAGTACCAACTAGCAAACCCATATCAAGGTGTGGGTAAATAAGAATAATTGAAGAAGTAACTCTGAATTGCTAAATGAATGAGAATGGGAGAGTTTTTGAAAAAATTGATATGGGCTTAGGGCTGTTCCCTAAGGTATCTGGAGCAAGCCAGATAAAGCTAACAAGCCAGTAGTTATATTCATAGAAAGCCAAAAACATTCCATTCACATAAATATCACTCATTTTCATTCATCAACTGATTATTAAGCATTTTCTGGATGAAGGTGAGAGACAGCATAGTATTGTGGAGAGAGGGATATGATAATGATGTGCTGAAGGCTAGAGCCAGAAAGACTTAGCTTGAAGCCCTATCTCAGACATAGACTAGCTATCTGAAACACAGGAAAGTCATCTGACTGCTCAGAGTCGCAGGAAATTGTTTAAAACTATAAAAGACAGGGGACAGAGCCAAGATGGCAGAGAGAAGCCAGGAAGTTGCCTGAGCTCTCCCCAATTTCCCTCAGAAAAAATGTTAAATTAAGCTTCTAAACGAATTCTGGAGTGACAGTACATAAAGAAGGAGTGAAACAGTTTTTCAGCTTAAGATAACTTAGAAGGACATCAGAAAAGATTTGTCTCACTTGGGTAAAAGGGAAGCACAGATCAGTGCAGACAGTGTCAGGGCAAGGCACCAGGAGACACTTAACTGTAACACAGATCAGTAACTGAGGACCCTATCTCCTGACTCAGTAGACTAGTGGCACAGCAGGCCAACTGTGAGGCCTAAAGCCTCAGAGCATAAGGCAAATTGTCAATCCTGGAACTCCAGCACAACAAACACTACTAGACCAGGAAACTCCAGCCCACTGAACAAGTCGCTAGCACATGAGGACCCTGTGTGGAAAGATAGTGGCCTGGTCCCTGGCCCCCAGCACAAGAAAATTGAGACAGTGCCCCCTTTGTGCCCCAGGAGGAGAGTTCAACTTTGAAAGATTAGAAAAAAAAGACCACTGATCATAGAAAGCTACTATGGTGACAGAAAATATCAAAACACAACCTTAGAAGAGGACAACACTGTTAAGATGCCTCTATGTGAAGCCTCAGAGGGGAATATGAATTGATCTCAAACCTAAAAATTTCTCATGGAAAAGCTCAAAAAGGATTTTAAAAATTAAGTAAGAGAGGTAGAAGAAAAGCTGGAAAAAAATAAATGAGAGTTATGAAGAAAAGGGTCAACAGCTTGGAAAAGAAAGTATAAAGATTGACCAGAGAAAACAACTTCTTAAAAATGGAATAGATCAAACGGAAAAAAAAAATCCACTGAAGAAAACAATTCCTTTAAAAGTAGACCTGCGCAAATGGAAAAGGAAGTACAAAAGTTCAATGAAAAATAATTCCTTCCAAATTAGAATAGGGGAGGGTAGCTAAGTGTCATGGTAAATAGAACACTGGCCCTGCAGTCAGGAGTATCTGAGTTCAAATCTGGCCTCAGGCATTTGACACTTACTATCTGTGTGACCTTGGGCAAGTCACTTAAACCCAATTGCCTTTCCTTCCCCCCTCCAAAAACAAAAAAAGACAGAAAAATTAGAATTGAGCAAGTGTAAGCTAACCTTTTGAGACATCAAGAATCAATCCAACAAAGTCAAAAGGATGAAAAAAATTGAAGAAAATGTGAAATATCTCAAAGGAAAAACAAATTACCTGGAAAAAAGATACAAGAGGGAGAATTTAAGAATTGTTGAGCCACGTGAAAGCCATGAAGTTAGAAAAAAAAAAACCTGGATAGTATCTTTCAAGAAATCATTCAGGAAAACTGCCCTGTTATCTAGAACCAGAGGGTAAAATATTCATTAAAAGAATCCACTGTTTACCTCCTGGAAGAGTTTCCAAATGAAAACTCCAAAGAATATTGCAGTCAAATTCCAGAAATATTAAGTCAAGGAGAAAATATTACTAGCAGTCAGAAAGAAACAATTCATATATCATGAAACCAAAGTTAGGATTACACAAGAATTAGTAGCTTCTTCATTAAAGAATTGGAGGTGCTAGAATATAACATTCTGGAAGACAAAGGAGCTTGAATTACAACCAAGAATCAAGTACCCAACAAAACTGAGCATAATCTTTCAGGGAAAAAGATGGATATTCAATGAAATAGGGTACTTTCAAACTTTAGTGAAGAAAAGACTAGAGCTGGAGAGAAAAATCAATTTTCAAGTAAAAGACCTGAGGAGAATAAAAAGGTAAATAGGAAAGAAAAAAGAGTAATTTAATAAGATTAAACTGTTTAACATTTCTATACAAGGAGATGGTATTTTTAACTCTTGAGAATTGTATCTCGGGGGGAGGAGTCAAGATGGCAGAGTAGAAAGATTCACATATGCTAGCTCTGAACCCACAGCCCATAAATTTCCTGTAAAAAGAACTCCCAACAAATTCTGGAGCAGTGGAAGCTGCACAACAATGGAGTGGAGGAGATTTCCATTCCAGAGAGCCCTGAAAATCCAGCACCAAAGGTCCATCACACACCGAGCCCGGAGCAGAGCTCAGTCATGCCTTGGCCACACAGCACCGAGAGGAACAGATCCAAGCAGGCTTCAGGGACAGAATCTCCGGGGGCCACAAAGGTCCCTCCACCCACAGGCACTACAGGTTAGTGAGAGAGACTTCTGGGCTGGCTGAGAGGGGAGCGGGGTGTCTCCATAACTCAGGCCCACTTGGAAGACAGTGGCAGAGGCAGGAGCAGCAGCAGACCCGTGCTCCCCAAGCAGGCAGGAGCTCCACTCCATTACTGAAGGTCTCTGCATAAACCCCCTCAGGGAACTGAGCCTGGGAGGTGGCCCTGCCCCCATCTGAGCACCAGAACTTAAGCTCACATTGAATAATAGCTCCACCCATCACTGAAAGCCCGGAGGCTAGGGAGCAGCATTTGAATCTCAGACCCCAAGCGCTAGCTGGGCAAATCTAGGCAGGAGTGGAGAGGAATCTCAGAAGTCAAGTAAATGGCTGGGAAAATGCCCAGAAAAGGGAAAAAAAAATAAGACCATAGAAGGTTACTTCCTTGGTGAACAGATGTTGCCTCCTTTCCTTTCTGATGAGGAAGAACAACACTTACCCTCAGGGAAAGACATAGAAGTCAAGGCCTCTGTATCCCAAACATCCAAAATAGATATCCAATGGACTCAGGCCATGGAAGAGCTCAAAAAGGATTTTGAAAATCAAGTGAGAGAGGTGGAGGAAAAACTAGGAAGAGAAATGAGATGCAAGAAAAGCATGAAAAATGGGTCAATCCCTTGCTAAAGGAGACCCAAAAAAATGCTGAAGAAAATAACACCTTGAAAAATAGGCTAACTCAACTGGCAAAAGAGGTTCAAAAAGCCAATGAGGAGAAGAATGCTTTAAAAAGCAGAATCAGCCAAATGGAAAAAGAGGTTCAAAAGCTCACTGAAGAGAATAGTTCTCTCAAAATTAGAATGGAACAGATGAAGGCTAATGACTTTCTGAGAAACCAAGAAATCACCAAACAAAACCAAAAGAATGAAAAAATGGAAGATAATGTGAAATATCTCATGGGAAAAACAACTGACCTGGAAAATAGATCCAGGAGAGACAATTTAAAAATTATGGGACTACCTGAAAGCCATGATCCAAAAAAGAGCCTAGACATCATCTTTCATGAAATTATCAAGGAAAACTGCCCTGAGATTCTAGAACCAGAGGGCAAAATAAATATTGAAAGAATCGACCGATCACTGCCTGAAAGAGATCCAAAAAGAGAAACTCCTAGGAACATTGTGGCCAAATTCCAGAATTCCCAGGTCAAGGAGAAAATCTTACAAGTAGCTAGAAAGAGAACTGTATCTCTATTAGGGTAGTTACAAGGAGTATACATAGTGTATATGGGTATGAGTTGAGTTTTTTGTGATGATATACAAAAATAAGGGGTGATAAAGAAGAATTATAGTGGCAGAAGAGGAAAGGGGGAGGCAGAATAGGGTAAATTACATCATAGAAGAGGTGTGAAAGGTCTATTGAAGTAGAGGGAAAGATGAGAGGGGGTAAACATTCTTTGAACCTTACCCTCATCAGATTTGACTCAAAAAGGGAAAAACATGCATACTCAGTTGGGTATAAAAATTTATTTTACCCTATAGGGAATTATGAAGGTAAAGGGAAAAGAACAGGGAAGGTAGGGCTGATAGAAGGGCTGGCAGAAGTAGGAGAGGAAACCAGAAAGTAAATGGAAGGAGGGCTGATACAAGGAGGGAGTGCAGAAGTAGGAGGGGAAAGAAAAGAGAAGGAGGGCTCATACAAGGGAGGGTAGATTTAGGGAGTTGGTGGTCAGAAGCAAAAAAGAGGAGGGAAAGGGTGAAAGGGGAAAGAGAAGTGTAAATGTGGGGATAGGATGGAGGGAAATTCATAGTTGGCAATCATAACTGTGAATGTAAATGGGATGAACTCTCCCATAAAACAGAAGAGGATAGCAGAGTGGATTAAAATTTGAAATCCTACAATACTTTGTTAACAAGAAACACATTTGAAGCAGAGAGATACACATAAAGTATAGCAGAAAGAGGGAGCAAAATATATTATGTTTCAGTTGAAGTAAAAAAAGAAAAAGCAGGGTAGCAATCCTGATCTCAGATAAAGCAAAAGCAAAAACAGACCTAATTAAAAGAAATAAGGAAGCAAACTACACCTTCTTAAAATTTACCGTAAACAATAAAGTAATATCAGTACTAAATATGTATGCAACAAGTGTTATTGCATCCAGATCCTTAGAAGACAAGTTAAGTGAGTTAACTGGAAGAAATAGAGAATAAAACTATTCTAGTGGGTGACCTGAACCTCCTGCTGTCAGGACTAGGTAAATGTAACCACAAAATAAACAAGAAAAAAGCTAAGTAAGCAAATAGAATTTTAGACAAATTAGAAATTATAAACCTTGGGACAAAATTGAATAAGGATAGAAAGGAATATACCTTCCTCTGTGGTACATAGCACTTAAATAAAAATTGACCATGTACTAGGGCATAAAACCTCAAAATTATCTCTCTCTCTTCAAGAATACCACTTCTAGGATGGTATCCCAAAGAGATGGGAGAAGGAGCCACATGTAGAAAAATATTTATTGAACCTCAGTTTGAGGTAGCCAAGAACTGGAAATTGAAGGAATGCCCATCTTGGGGAATGACTGAGCAAGGTGTGGTATATGAATGCAATGGAATACTATTATGATGAAATTACAAACAGGTGGACTTCAGAAAAACCTGGATAGACTTATATGAACTGATGCTGAGTGAAGTGAGCAGAACCAGGAGAATATTATACACAGTAATAGACAAAGTGCAAGGATTGTTTTTGATAGACTTAGTTCTCCACAGCAAGGCAAGGACCTAAAACATTTCCAAAGGACTCATGATGCAAAATGCCATTCACATCCAGAGAAAGAACTATGAAGTCAGAACGCGTAATGAAGCTGACTATTTTCTCTTCTGTTATGTTTGGTTTTGTTTAGTTTTAGTCATGCTTTCACCCATTTGTTAAATTCTTCTATGTAACATGACTAATGTGAAAATGTGTTTAATAAGAATGTAAGTGTAGAGCCCATATAAGATTACATGCCATCTCAGGGAGAGACAATTTAAAACCTATGGAAGTGATTGTTGAAAACTGAAAACAAATAAATAAATTTGGAAAAAAATAGAACAAGAACAAACATCCTTTGTCCAAAAACAAAAAAAAACCCTCAAAATCTAATGTAGACAGGCAGAAATGTTTAATGTATCCTTCTCAGATCATGATGCAATAAAAAATCACATGTAATAAAGGGCTATGAAAGAAAGATTAAAACTTAATTGGAAACTAAATAAACTTATCCTAAAGAATGAGTGGGTCAAAGAATAAATTATAGAAACAATCAATTATTTCATCAAAGAGAATGTCAATAATGAGACAACATACCCAAACTTATGGGATGCAGGCAAAACTGCAATTCATGTCTCTAAATGTTTATACGAATAAAATAAAGAGATAAATGAATTGTACATACAACTAAAAAATTGAGATAAAGAACAAATTAAAAACCTGCAATTAAGTACCAAATTAGACATTCTGAAAATCAAAGGAGAGATTAATAAAATTAAAGAAAACCATTCTACTAATAAAGAAAACTAAACTGATTTTATGAAAATAAAACAACAAAATAGACAAACTTTTGGTTAATGTGATTAGAAAAAGAAAGAAGAAACTCCAATTACCAATATAAAAAAATGAAAAGGATAAATTTGTCACCAATGAAAAAGAAATTAATGTAATAATTAAGACCATAAAGGAGAGAAGAATGGTCATTTTTCATTATTGAAGGTAGTCTCCACATCAGAAATACTGATGAAATAACATATCAGGACCACCCCTAAACAAAGAAACAAATGAATGAATACATAGATTGATTAATAAACAAAGAAATAAATGAAAGAGAAAGAAAGAAAAGAGAAAGAGAAAAGTGTAAGGAAGGAAGGAGGAAAGGAAAGAGGGAAGGAGAGAAGGAAAAGGAGAAGAAGGGATATACCAAGCATGGAAGACCAGGTGCTTGAGCATAGCAATGCAAGATAAAAAAGACAGTTTGTCTCCCCAAGGAATTTAGAGTCATTTGGGAAGATGCTACATGACTTCATATAAATAAAATACCAGTGCAGGAATTTTTAACCTTTTTTGTGTTTTTGGCAGATTGGCAAAAGCTACAAAGTCTTTTTCAGAATCATGGTTTAAAATACATATAACAAACTACAGAGAATCATGAAGGAAACCAGTTACAGTGAACTGTAATTATAATTTTTAAAAAGTGTTTACAGACCCTAGGTTAAAATTAGTTGGGGATTCATGGGGGTAAATGAATTATCCAGAAAGAAAATTCCAAGAAGTTTTGAGGAGAAAGAAGTCAATTTGGGGGGAAGCACAAGACAGGAAGGAGAATATCAAGACTAGAGGATCATAGACCTACAAATGAGAGACACTTCAGAGGTCATCTAGTTTCACTCCCTCATTTTGTAGGTGCAGCCCAAAGAGGTAAAGGGAGTCAGACAATTAGCAGCAATAGCGACAATAACATAAAACACTGAGATACTCTGACGTTCTATGTTATGGTGATAATGAATACAAAGAATGAAAACATCACTCCTCTGAAGAAGTTTATAATCTAATAGGAGAGACAATAAGTACATGTATAAAGAAATAAAAAATAAATGTAAAGAGAATAAATGCAAATATGTGAAAAACTCAATGAATAAAGGAACTCTTTAAAAAGGAAAATTTGTTAAATGGAGAAAAGTGGTATAAAAGCTTACTAAAAAATAATGCCTCAAAAATTAGGACTGGGCAAGCAGAATCTAATGATTCTATGACACTTCAGGAAATAATAAAACAAAGTGAAAAGGGAGGGAAAATAGAAGAAAATGTTAAATATCTCATTGGAAAAACAACTGACCTAGAAAATATAGATCATGTTAAACATATTTCCATGTTAGTCATATTGTGAGAAAAGAATCAGAACAAAAGGGGAAAGCAACAAAAAAGAAGAAAAAAAACAAGTAAAAATCACATGCTTTGGTCTGCATTCAGACGTCATAGTTCTTTCTTGAGATGTGGATAGCATTTTCCATCATGAGTCTTTTGGAATTGTCTTAGATCATTCATTGTGTTGCTAAGAGGAGCTAAGTGTATCATAGTTAATCATTGTACAGCATTGCTGTTACTGTGGACAGTGTTTTCCTAGTATTACTCTCTTTACTCAGCATCAGTTCATGTAATTGTTTCCAGGTTTTTCTGACATCTGCCTGTTCATCACTTCTTATAGAACAATAGTATTCCATTACATCCTTATAATGCAACTTGTTCAGTCATTCCTCAACTGATGGGAATTCCCTCAATTTCCAAGTCTTTGTCACCACAAAAAGAGCTGCTATAAATGTTTTTGTACATGTGGGTCTTCCCCCCCCCCTTTTCTAGGATTTCATTGGGATACAGACTTAGTAGTGGCATTGCTGGATCAAAGGATGTGCAGTTTAGTTGTCCTATAGCCATAGTTCCAGACTGCTCTCCAGAATGGTTGAATTAGTTCACAAGTCCACCAACAATGCATTGGTGTTCCAATTTTCCCACATTTTCTCCAACAGTTATCATGTAAATCACTATTGATTTGAGAAAGGCAAATTAATACAACTCTGAGGTACCACCTCACACCTATAAGAAATGGTAAATGCTGGAGAGGATGAGGAAAAACATATGCATTAATTAATTGTTGGATGAGTAAAGTGATCCAACCATTCTGGAGAAAAACCTGGAAGTATGTCCTAAGAGCTATAAAACTGATTCAGCTATACCACCAATGGGTCTGTACATCCAAAGATTTCAAAGAAGAGGGAAACAGATCTATTTGTACAAAAATAGTTGCAGCAGCTCACTTTGTGGTTGTGAAGAATTAGAAATTGATGGAACACTCATCATCTGGGGAATGGCTGAACAAGTTGTGATATATGATTGTGATGGAATAGGATTGTGCTATAAGGAATAAGAAGGAAGTGGTTTTAAGAAAAATAAAACAGAGCATGGTAAAAACCTATATGAACTGATGCAAAGTCAAATGAGCAGAATCAGGAGATTATTTTGCACAGTAAAAGCAATGTTGTAATGATACTCAATTACGAAAGACCTGGCTACTCTGATCAATACCGTGATCCAAGACAGTTCTAAAGGACTTATGATGAAAAAATGTTATCCACCTCCAGAGAGAAAATTGATGAACTCTGAGTGCAAATTGGAGTACGATTTTCTTACTTATTTTTTTGGTTTGACTAATATGAAGTATGTTTTGCATGAGTTCACATGTGTAATAATTGATATCCCATTGTTTGCCTTCTCAGTGGGTGAAGGAGAGAGTAAGAGAATCTGGAACTCAAAATTTAAAGAGAAAATAATTTTGTTTAAAGGTTTCATTTTGAAGCTGGTGCTTGGACTACCTCTTGAAAGGAGACAGGAAGCCTATGAGGTAGAAGGTAGGAGGAAATGCATTCTTGGAAGTGGGGATAACCACTACAAAGACATAGAGATGGGTAATGGAGTTGTATGTGAGCACCCAAAGAAAAGTCAGTTTGGCTAGATTATAGAGCAGTGGATGGGGAGAAGAGCCCAAAGAGTTCAGAAAGATAGATTACATCCAGGTTGCCAAGGACATAAAAAACTAAGGAGAGACATTTATCTTTTACCCAGAGTCAATAAGGAGCCATTGGAGTTGACTGAATAGGGGAGTGACATGATTAGATTGACATGTATGGAAAATCACTCTGTTATCAGTGTGTGGAAATGGAACAGAGTAGTGAGAGACTTATAATCTAGATGACTGGCAGTGAAGGCCTGAATTAAGTTAGCAGTTATGTCTGTAAAAAGAAGATTCAGATACAAAAGATGTGAAAGGAGAAACATCAAGATTTTGTAATTATTTGGAAATGTGAGTGACTGAGGAGTCAATGATAATGCTAAGGTTAGAAGCCTGGGACACTAGTAGAATGGTGATACATTTGATAGAAATAGAGAAGTTTGAAAGAGGAGAGGTTTTGTGTTTTTTTTTTGATGGAGGAAAGATAATGATAATAAGATTTGGTCATGTTGAATTTGAAAGGTTTTTAAGAAACATCCAGTTTGAAATGTCCACTAGTCCATTGATGATATGGTAAAGGGAAAAAAGAAAAAAAAACCAAAGCTGGGGCTGGATATAGCTCTATGGGAATAAGTTTTTAAAGATCATCATCCAATGATTAATCAAATGGGAGCAGATGAGGGGTGTGTGTGTATGTATGCGAGAGAGGGAGAGAGAGAGAGAGACAGACAGACAGAGACAGAGACAGAGAGAGATTTAGTGTGAGAGAGATAGCCTGCAAGATGGAATATGAGGGAATATCCACAACTGCAATTGACATGGATAATGAGGCCGAAAAAGAGACTGAGAAGGAGCAGTGACGTAGGTAGCAGGAGGACAAGGAGAGAATGGTATTGTGAAAACGAAAGAAGAGAGAGTATGCAGAAGGAGAGAGTGATAAAAAGTCTCAAATACAGCAGATAAGTTGAGAAGGAAGAGGACTAAGGGAAGATCATCAGATTGGGCAATTGAGAGCTGTTAATTGTTGAAGGAGCACTAAGTTAAGTGATAAAGTTAGAAGCTGGTTTGCAAAGGACTGAAGATTCAGTTAGAGGAGAGAAGCAGCAAGTATACAGCTTTTAGTAGGAGTTTGGCTGAGAAAGGGAAGAAAGATATGAGATTATAGTTTGAGGAGCTGCTAGGATGTATGGATGAGTTTTTAAAATTTGTTTGTTTAATCATGTTTGAGGTCAATCAATGATTTGTCCAAGATCACACATGTACTAGCTTGGGTCCCCTAACTTCAAATCCATTGTTCTTTTTAAGTACAGCTTCAAGGAGGATGAGTGTTTGTAATGGACCATGAAAGAAGAAAAGGATCTAAAGGGCATAGATGATAAAAGAGTGCATTCCAAATATGGGAGGCATCCTGCATAATTATACAAAGCTGAGATTGGGGATAGCTAAGTGGTACAGTGGATAGAGTTCTGGGAGTCAAGAAATCTTATCTTCCAGAGGTCAAATCCAACTTTAGACACTTAATAGCTGTGTTACCCTAAGTGAGTCACTTAATCCTGTTTCTCTCAGTTTTTTTTCATCCGCAAAATGTACTGGAGAAAGAAATGACAAATCACTCCAATATCCTTGCCAATAAAGCCTCAAATAAAGTCACAAAGACTTGGACACAACTAAAAAGTGGCTGAACAACATGTTTAGACTGGGCGGCTAGGTGGTAAAGAGGGTAGAGTACCAGGCCAGTAGTCAAGAAGACCTGAGTTCAAATGTGGCCACAGATACTTACTAGGTGGGTGACCCTGGGCAAGCCATTTAACCCTGTTTGCCTCAGTTTTCTCAGCTGTAAAATGAGCTGGAGAAGGAAAACCCCAAAAAGGTCACAGAGTTGCATCTGCGTGAAGTGACTGGCAATAACAATGCGATTATTGCCTGAATGGTAAACTAATCTTGTTTGTGTGGAATGTCAGATGTCCAATAGGAGATAATATGAAATAAGGATGAAAATGCAGGCTGAAAAGAGATTGTGAAGGTCTTTGAATGCCGGTCTTTACAGAGATTTTGCCCATAGAATAACATTCCCTTATCTTACAATTATGCTTGACATTTTATAAGCCTAGGATCATCAGTTAGATCTGCAAGAAATCTTAGAAATCATGGAAGCCGAATTTCCTTATTTTATAAATATGGAATCTGAGACTCAGAGAAGACAAACGACTTCCCTAAGTTCACACAGACAACAAATACCAGAGCCCTGGAGTTGATTCAAAGTCCTTTATTTCAAAATGTTACATTCTTTTTCTTGCCCTTTCTAATTTTACTAATTCCTTATAACCACCCAGAGAAGTAAAGGAAGAATTATTCTTCTCATTTTCAAAGAAGTTTGGGGCCGGAGTGGGGGATTGGGTAGGGCGAATATCTTACTAATGGTCACACAGTGTCGTTGTTCCCTTATACAGGAATAGTAGTGTATCATGGATGCCACACAGAGGTAGTTGTTTAACTAAGTAAAGGGCCAAATGGACCGAGGGGAATGCTGCCTTGAAGAAGAATGAGGGAACTTGCAAATTATCTCATTTTCATCCATGTCTCTTTTTATACATTCGTTGTGTTGTTTACTCTGTATAGAATATAAGTTCCTTGAGTGCAAGAATTATCTTTGTTTCACTTTTTCTTAGCACAGAGCCTGACATATGTGAGGTTTTTAATAAATGATTAATCAATAGGTTAGACCAGACAGATCTCATGAAATAGGAAAGATTACCTGGGATATTCACTCACAGTAGAGATAAAGATAGTGAGAATAAGGAAAGAAGTTGAGACAGGAGGGTCCAGAAGGAAAAAACCAGGAGCTAAGCAAAGAAAATAAAAATTGAGTCACTTAAAGGAGAGATTCAGAATCTGACTCTGATATTGCCAATGATGGTCAATTAGCCTTTGCCATGACAGTAATACACATTTCTTTAGTGCTGTGTTGTTTCCAAGGTGTTTTCTGCACAATCCTATGAAGCAGGGAGTGTGTATTTAATTACCACCACTTCACCTATGAGAAAACTGAGTTCTACTGTCCAAGACAATGACTTGCCCTAGGTCATAGAGCTAGAATCAAAAATAGGATTCAAACCTGGACTTTAAGAGGTTACTATTCAGCATTCCACTTACACAAAGAGGTGAGAGGACCATGAGATATTGTTCTTCTAGCTATCCCCAAAGTCATAGATACAGAACCAAAAAGGACCTCGTGGACCAACTAACTGCCTCATTCTGAAGATGAAGAAATCCAATGATAAGCAAGATCAAGTGACTGCCTACTCTAAGCTTCACAGTTTGCTACCATAATAGGTGGAAATCAAACCCACATCATTTAGCTGCAATCTGTTTTTTTTTTTTTCTCACTGACATCACCCCCAAGAGACCTACTATCACATCCTTAAGGTGTCTCCAATCTAGGATTGGGGAGTCTTTTGGGGGGTGTTGGGGTTGGAGGATATATAAAGGCAGTTTATGACAGCTACAACTGTATCTTATGGTATCATGTCTAAATAACTCCAATCTATTCATCTCCTGTCCTATGCTTAGTGTTGCTGAGGAGATGGAAAAAGGAAGAAATCATGGACTCTTCCTTCCAGGAGCTTAAAATTTGCCTGGGGAGACAAGACTCACTCATGGGAAATACTTAGCAAGCAAGTGTGACAGTGTCTAATTAAGTGATAAACTGAGTAGTTCAGATAAGAAGCACTGTAGGGTATTGGAACAAGCCTCATATTTCAAGTGGAGAAACCTTCAAGCAATCTTTCCTTAAGTGTTTTACTCCACTAAATGTATGACCTTGGCAAGATCACACCTAATCTTTTGGCCTCAGTTTCCTACTAGAAAGAAGATGAAATTGAGACAGAAGATATGGGTTCAAATACATGTTTCTACTATTCCTTGCTTTCCACATCTGTAAGCTAAAACGTTTGGATTAAGGCAAGAACTAGACAGAAGAAAAAAAAAAACGAGGAGGGAGAGAGATCCTTTTTGGTTGGAGAGTGGAATGTGGATAGTGATCAGGCAAAGCTTCCTGGAGCCACCAGTGTTGCTTGAGATGATCTTTGAAAGAAGACAAGGTTTCTATCCATGGGGCTAGGTTGTCCCTAAGGCCATCCCTTCTATCTGTAAATCCTAGGATCTCCTGATTGGCAAAGGAGAGATAAAAATACTTGTGCTACATAACACAGAGAATGTTGTGAGAAAAGTGTTTTGCAGTCTCTTAGAGAAATGTGATCTATTCTCATGATTGCATTATAATAAATGGATCCATTATTTGTTGGTTTCTATTAGGAGGGTGGAGGAAATGAGGATCAGAGATGTTAATCAAATTATCTAAGGTCACTTTGCAAGTCTATTATTTTCCTTCCTCCAGGAAAAAAAAAACCAACAAAAAACAAAAACAAAACCCTGGGGAACAGGAGGAGCATGGAAAAGCTGTAAGAAGAATTGCCACTAATCCATCTTTCACAGGCTTCTTCCAAATGAGCGACAGTAGCAAAGGTTCGGAGTGAGTGTTTTGAACCCCTGCTGGGCTCATTTTCTCCACTGAGATGCTGAGGAGTCCTGGCTGATGTTCCTGGCCAGTGTTCCTGGCTAGGGAATTCAGTTTCTTTCTGCACATGAAAATCCACTGGCTTTATGGGAAACAGGAAGGCCCCTACACATACCAGCAGAGGCACATGCTCGGGGCACATGAATACACGGATGTTTTTTAAAGCATATGTAATGCAAGAACACACAGAAACATGTAATTCATGTTCAAGCACATTGAAATGTGTGTCATGTTCTCACACATGGGAGAACACAGAACCACACGCAGAACATAAGAATACCGTGATGTTTAAAAAGTTTGAGAGTTACAGTTTCTGGCCAGTCATTTTATTAGTAATGCTAGCACTTTTTTAAAAAGAGGACAATGGCATCTCCAAATGCCAAGGATCCTCATGGCTGTAGGCTCAAGGTTTATAGGACCTTGGAAAAGTGGGTGTTTCAAAAGGTGGCAATCTGCTCTGCAATATTACAATGAGAAGTTGGACCTATTCTAATAAATATTGATTATATCATTTTCCCCCACCCTCCTGGGGCAATCTAAACAAAGAATTTATGCCTCCCAACTAAACCTGAGCAGAAGACACTGGGCCAGGAGTTTCACCTTAGATTAGAAGTCTGACCTTGTTGGGTGGAGTAGCAATACCCAGAATGAGAAGAATATTAATCCTATCTTCCATCATCTCTGTCCTTCAGATATTGGACAAGGTAAAAAAGCTTGGGTCTCCCCAGTTTTAATAATTAGATATTATGAGAGAAATAATAATTTCTCTTAACATATATGTATAAATGCAACTAGGTATTTGGTCAGTCAGTTAATTATCATTTAATAATACCTCATAATGTTTCAGATCCTTGCCAAGGGCTGGAGATACAACAAAACAGAATAGCAACGATCTCCCAAAAGTCTCTGCTCCTCCAGAAAGTCATAGTCTAATAGAGGAGATAATATTCAATGTGAAAATTAGAAATATGCTGGATAAACTAGAGACAATCAACAGGGGAGAGGATTAAAACAAACCAGAAGAGGTGACATTTTAGCCAAGACTTGAAGGATGCCAGGGAGGGCAACAAACAGAGATCTGAGAGGGGTAATTCCAGGCATGGGGGACAGTCACTGAAATTGGCTAGAGAAGCAACATGTAGAGATCTTGTGAAAGGGAACAGCAAAGACAGCAGGTTCACTAACTTTCCAGAATACCTGGGAATGGGAGAGGGGCATGGTATAAAATATAAGAAGAATGTAATGGATGGAGCAATAACCCCGGAGTCAGGAGAACCTGGGTTCAAATCTGACATCAGACTTTTACTAGCTGTATTACCCTGGGCAAGTCATTTAACACTGGTTGCCAAAAAAAAAAAAAAAAGGAAGAAGACTGAAAAGGTAAGAAGGGGCCTGATTATGAAGGACTTGGAAAGTTATATGGAGGTTTAGTATTTGATCCTAGAGACAATAAGGAATCACTGGAGCTTGTTGAATTGTGTGAGTTGACACGATACAACTTGTACTTTAGGAAGATTGATGGAACACCTGAATGGAAGATGGATAGAGGATAGGACCCTGCGCTGGGTTTCAGTAAGATCTGAATTATTGTCCTGCTTCTGACACTTTCTAGCAATGTAACTCAGAAAATGTGAGGTGAGAGCCAATTGTAACCCCAGACATAGATGCTTATATGGGCACAAGAGAGCATATATACCTGCATGCACACATGCACACACACACACACACACACACACACACACATCCATACACATATAGAGTAAAGCGCACACAAAAATGCAAGTACCTGTGTACATAAGGCATATGCATACCTAGATACATAAACACCTCTATAGGTACATGAATGGAACCCTACCCATGTATAGTCAATGCAGACATGAACAGAGGACATGTGAGTATAAACACAAAAATCTTTGAATACCTATGGGCACCCCATCCCCAGAGGATAATAACTTGTCATTAAAAAAAAACGAGGTCTATTTGAAATATTGATTTTTAAGGTTGTCAGAGTTGGGTAAATAAAGCCAGAATGGGACATAATAAGGGCTCAGCTCACAAAGGAGCAGTCACAGAATGGAGCTAACCCCTATAGGAGACAGTAAATGTTTATTGCATCTAGGAAAAGGAGGAGTGGCGTTAGAGATGCCCAAGCTGTATTCTGTCAACAGCATGTTTGTAAAGGTGTCTGGTCACATTCTTTGAGCAGCTACCTCCATCTCCAGAAGGGTAAGATTCTGGGCTCAGTGATCAAAGGGAACATGGCTGATATTCCATTCCTGTTGGCAAAGGGTACCTAGATGAAAGACAGCCCAGAATTTGCCTACTTGCTGCTCATGTGGGAGTAGGGAGGAGGGTGGATGCCCCATATATTGGATTTTATTTTGCATTGTGAAAATAAAAAGTTCCTCACTGGAGATGTAAAATGCTTCTGTTTATTTAGTTCCTCCTGAATCTGGACTGAACTTTAACCCTCTCTCAGACTACATCCTGACCCTGTGTGATGGCAATCAAATTAAGATCTTTTGCAGTTTTTGTTTTTCTAAAAGTGCGATAAAAGAAGGTCTTTCCCACCCATTGATGGGTCTACCCATTGTTAAAGCTTTATTAGGGGAGTTGTTTTGTAAGAGGATCCCAAGGACCTTTTTGTTTTTTCTATTGAGGCACTGGGTCAGAAAGTTATGCCCTCTGCGTCTAAAAAGTGTATAAATCCTCTGAGGGTTATGTTTTACTTTGAGGCTTAGTTTTTGTAAGAACATTTAACTGCCAGACAAGGACTCTGAAAACCCAAATGTTTGTGCTTACCTCTCTGGTAACTATAGTCAGACAGTTGGGGTCCAGCTGTCTGTTGAATTCAGGCAGAGGAAACCAGTTTTGTTTATCTTTTGATTTCTCTGTATTTTCTTTGAAATTCAGGGTACTGATTCCCCTGAATTAGGTGACTATATATGTGCTTGATTAATGGAATGATACATGTCCTTGATTAAAATGATTGTTAACCCCTTGAAAGTTACTTTCCTTTTATGAATGCAGATCTAAGAACCTGGGATAACAGCTCCACTGTGTACATTGGGGTGCTTACTGATACATCCTGGCCCCAAAATGAACTCAGACTCAGACCACAGACCCAGAAAAAACTATAAAGACCTAAAATACACAGTGTTCTATGACATTGTAAGTACATTAGAGAGACATACTTCTTAAAGAAGTAGTTTATTATAGTGAGTAATAACTAGTTCTAGAATTAGGAGGCAGATTCTAATGCCACCAAGAGATCTACTAGCTGTATAATCATGTGCCAGTTACTTAGTCTTTGATAGAATCTGTCTCAAACATAAAATGGGGACAAGAATGCTTATATTATCTCCCTTGTAGGGTTGTTGGGAGAAAAAAACCTTAAGAGGTGCCATATAAATGTGAGTTATTTTATGAAGGGTGAGGAAGTAGATGCTTCCTAAATGGGAATGTGGAAAGGCTCAAGGAGGGCTTCTGTGGGAAGTAGCATTTGAAATGAATTTTTAAATATGGATAGGTCTTCAAGAAGTCAACAAAGATATTTCCATAGAATGTTCCATGGGGAAGAGATTTAGCTGGTAGAGGAGAGTTTGAGATGAGTTAATGAGAGAAGAATTGAATGATAAAACAATTTATTAAGCATTTGCTCTGCTGCATGGAATACTGTGCTAAGTGCAATAGCTCCTAATCCAAATATGTTGTGTAAGTCCCTCAGAGAGTTTATTCTTTATTTTAGTTTATTTATTTTTAGTTTTCAACATTGACTTCCATATATTTTAAATTTTCTCCTTTCCTTCCCCAAGGTGATATACATGATAGATTCTACATTGCTATTAAACATTTTCACATTAGTCATGTTGCATAGAATTATAATGAATGAGAGAAACCATGAGAAAGAAAAAAACAAAACAAAACAAAATAGTCTGCTTCTCTCTGCATTCAGACTCCATAGTTCTTTCTCTGGAAGGCATTTTCCATCATGAGTCCTTTTGGAACTCTTTTAGGTCCTTGCATTGCTGAGAGCTAAGTCTATCAAAATCAGTCATTGCACACTGTGGCTGATACTGTGTGTAATGTTCTCCTGGTTCTGAGACAGCTTACATTCTAATAGGGAAAGACAACTCTTATCAGAGAGTGGCAGCCAGGGATAATATTTTAGTCAGGACAGTCATAGATCAGGATGATTGGAGAAACAGGGTCATTGATTGGGGAAGTCTTTCTAGGAATGGAGGGTTGACTTGATTACTTCTCACAAAGGCAGAAGTGGAAAGAAGGATGCTAGAAGCAAAGCAGGATGGGAAAAATAGATTGACTTCCATAATGTATCAGTGGGGAGCACCACAGTGGGTGTGGTTCAGGCTTTCACCGTGATAATAGCTGAAGTACAGGGTCAGAGGGTGGAAGCTGAAGAACAGAAAAAAAACATGGATGTAGCCAGAATTTTTTCTCAATATGGTCAAAGTACAAAGTATATAAGACAAGCCACTAGGCATAGAAATAGGCAGCAAGACCTGTGGTTAAGCCCTGGCTCTGAAACATTCTGACTGTATGACTCTGGACAAATCCCTTAGCCTAATTCAATTAATATTTATTAAACACTTACTATATGCCAGACACTGTTAAGTGCTATACTCTAAGAAAGCAAACAAACTCTCTAATTCTATAATTTGTTGAGGTGTTAACCTCCATTGGTAGAAGGATTATCCTTCCCTGGAAATCATAGATCCAGTTCTTATCCCTGCTCAATAAAATATATAGGGGAGGAGATCAAGTAGTAGAGGGAATATGGGACAGAGAAGACTTTGAATGTCGGGTAAAAGATTTTGAGTGATGCTCTGGATGTAGTAGAGAGGCAGTGGAGAATTGTAGACTCAAGAAATATAACTTCTACGCTCTATGTGTAAGAAAGATGATTAAGGCAGAGATAAAAGGCACTAACCAGAGAGGAGAAAAATGGAGGCAGCTAAAACCTGTTAAAGTGGCTATTGGTGACTCATCACCTGAAATCTTACCACCTTTCACATTCCTTCAGCTTTAATACTAATCACTTTCTTCATTCCCTCAGTCACCTCTTCCTTTGGATTGGAGGGCTGGACAGCAGTACAATAACCTTCTCCTTGTACCTTCTTTTAGAGAGGGCTCAGAATTTTCCAAACAACTCTTCATTTTTCTACCAGTGGCTCAGCTTAGTTTGGACTCCTTGGAACAACATACCTGCTCCCTCTTCAACCTTTTCAGCTTCCCTTTTGTACATCATCTTCCTCCATTAGAGCATAAAGTCTTTGAAGGCAGGGACTGTCTTTCTTTTTTCTTATTTATATCCCTAGCACTTAGCACAGTGCCTGGTACATACATAGCAGGTGCTATTGCTTATTGACTATTATAAAATAACCCACATGTGTAGATTGAAAGACTGGAGGGGCGTAATAGGAATGAGAACAGAGAACAGAGGGAAGGATGTAAAAGAACACTCCACCATAGGTTTAGTGTTGAAAGGGACATCAGTCTACTGAGCCAAACTGCCTCCTCCCCTCTCCCCTGTTTTAGAAAGAGGACACTGAAGAAACCCAGAGACATTTAATAACTTTCTCCACCCTAGGTAGGAAATGATACAGCCTGGGTGTGAACTTGGGTCAAAGGATTGGACCCAATTGAAATCACAAAGTTGTGATGTTGGATGAGGTTATTTATTATTATTATTATTATTTCCTCTATACATTTGCTCTAAAATGTGGTAGAATTACTTAGACTTGACAAATGATTGAATATGGAAGGTGAAGTGAAAGCTCTGACCAGCATTAGCCACCGAGGAAAAACATATTTTCAGTCACCAGTACTCTGGATGTGTCTACTGTGCAAGGAAGGATTGAAATCTATTTGTGTGTGGAGGAAAATTGCCCTGAAGAAATCAAGAATACTTCAAGAATTGATGTTAGAATGAAATCAAAGCCCTCCACTTCATGCCTGGATGAGAGCGACACTTCTTGGATAGAGAGCTGGTTTCAGTAAGACAAGGGAGACAAGAGAGTTTTAATGAACCACCCTAAAGGGAGAATACATTTTCAATATTTTATCTTTGTGCAAATGTGGAGTAATGCTCTGAACATACTCCCAGCTATTTTGATGTTTGTTTTCTTTCTTAAAAGGAAAAAAAATCTGTGGACCCATGAGATAAATCCCATTGCTTTAAAGTGATAGACTCTTGTGGTTAAAATTAGCCTCAATAAGCCATGACTGAGGCTGCTTGAGAGTACCTAAGAAGGCTAAATTAATAAAGACCTGGTATCAAGACCAAAGGAGGTAAGTGACCTTGCTAAGGCACATGACCTATTTTCTTCTACAAAAATTGAAAGAGTTAGATGAGGTAAAGCCTTTGTTAAGGGCCCATCAGACTCTAAATATTGTGATCCTGTAAAAACTCTGCTACCATTGACCTGAGTCAGACTCTGTCAGGCCCTGTGGTGAATTCTGTCCAGCACATTTGAGGGACGACAAACTGGAATATGCCAACAAAGGGTAGCCAGGATGGTGAGAGGATCAGGAGAGGAATTCATGGGCCCTGGCACATCAGAGACCTTCTCGGCAACGTCAGCCAATGCTCTGGGATGTTACCATCCCACTTAGCCAATTCCTAAAGTGGACATTGGCAGGACCCTGTTCACCACTCTGTGGAGTGTCATCTAAATTGCTATAACCCAGAGGAAAAGTTCTGGATTCGAGTTCCAATACTGTCTCTGATTCATTACTTTCTGAGGGAACTTGAGCAAATAATTTAACATCCCTGGGACTCAGTTGTTTTATCTATGTAATGAGGAGGTTGAACTAGGTGGCCTCTGAAGTCTCTTCACATTCTAACTTGATGCTTCTGTGATTTATTTCATGATGCTTATATATCTTTTCACTCTCACACTTGAGGATGAAAATCCACTGTTTTAGTGAACTCTGAGGGCATAGAGATACCATTGGGGACTGGGGGCTCTTTTGTTGTGTCCAATCCTATGGTGAACCTTTTGTCTGGTACCTTACTCGGTGTCTCAGCTGCAGTCCCTGGGTCCATACTGGAAAGGCCCCTTGATATGGAAAAACTTCTGGATTAGAAATCAGGAGACCTGGATCCAGAATTGCCACTGACCAGTCTTGGATCTTCATTTTTCCCATCTGTAAAATAGGCACCATGATACTGGTACCTGCTACCTCTTAGAGTCATTGTGAGGATGTTGCTCTATGCGGTAAAGGGCTGCAGAAATGTGGGCAGTGAGTCAGGTTGACCATAAAACATGGCAGAGGATGATCACTAAGAATACTGGACTGGGGCGGGGAGGGTAGGTAATGGAAGATTTAAAAGGGATATAGTCATAGTATTCAAGTATCTGAAGCCTTAGCATGGGGTACAGAGAATAGACATATTCTGTGTGGCACAAGAAGGGAAAATTAAGATCACTATAGTTTTAGGGTGGATAACAGCATACATTTTAGCTCAATAAAAGGAAGAACATTCTAATGATTAAAGGAATAGGCTGCTTAGAAAGGGAGTGAGCGCCTCATTGGTAAAAGTATTCAAGTAACTTCCAGGGATGCTTTCCAGACTACCCTGTTGTCATGGTAATTTAAATAGAAAATATTTTCCATTCATTAATAGGCCCATGTGATCTGCTTAAGTCACATGGAAATCCAAGTCACATGATTTGAGTTATATGAAGCCTGTAGTGGGAGGAGTTTGCTGAAGGGTGGAACCAGAATAGGAAGAGCTGGAGGAGAACTGAGAGGAAAGCTAGTCATGAGTATCATCAGAGCTAGGAAGGATGCAGGCAAGCAGGCAGCTGGCTAGCATGAGTGAAAGAGCTTTTTTGTGAATTTGTTTAAGGGGTCTTCTTCTGATTTGTTTAATGGAGCTGGTTTGTGGGAAGCCAAGCAGGGAGAAGGCTTAGGGCTGGTGTCCTCTGCATAGATTTTTGTTACTATGATGGCCCTAACTCAAATTAAAGAAAGCATACCTCTAGCCAGAATGATGACCCAAAATCTGAAAATTAGAACACAGTAAATAATAATGAATGAGGCTATGATAGTGGGTTCATGGACTTCAGATGTGAGGCTGACCCTATATCTACCCTGCTTCTGGTTATTGTCTCCTTTATTTCTTTCTAGCTTTTTGTCTGTCCACTTTGTCAGATTTGTTTTCTGCAGGCTTAATATCCTCCACCTACAGATGCCTGATAACTTAAGCTGGATGTTACCCCCTGTCTAAGATTTGGATGTGTCAACCCTGGACTTGGCATTGACCAAGCTCTGAATGCCAGGTAAAGAACTGACCCCTTGAATGAAATCTCTTGGGACAGGGACAGCTCTATGTCCAATTTCAGTCGGAAGTAGTATGGAGAAGAGACCTTTGTCCCTTACTCCAAGACTTTGAGTCCCATTCATTCAAGGGTGGAATAATGGGGTACTTGTGCTCAAGTCCCACCCTAAGATATTGTTCTATGTGCTTATTTTGTGAGATCCTTGTTACATTAAAAAAAAGTTCTGTTGACACCACTTGCCTAAGATATTGTTTTATATGCTTATTTTCTTTTATTCCTGTTACAATTCCGTTGATACCTGTTGCCCCACTGACCTATGTAATGAATACAAAAGATTTGGGGGCTGCATGTAATAGTATTTTAAATGGAAAATCTTTCCCATTCGTTAATAGGCCAATGTGACCTGCTTAAGTCACATGGAAGCCCTTGAGTTACATGAGTTTCAGTCACATGAAACCTGTTGTGGAAGGAATTTGCTGAAGGGGTGGAACAGGAAGAGGCAGCGCTAGAGCAGAGCTGAAAGGAAAGTTAGTCATGAGTCTAGCCAGAGCTAGGAAGGATGCAGGCAGCTGGCTAGAATGAGTGAAAGGGCTTGTTTGTGGTTTTCTTTAAGGGAAGGCTGCTTGTGATTTGTTTAATGGAACTGGTTTGTGGGAAGCCTAGGAGGGGGAAGGCTTGGCAATGATATTGTCCTCTGCATTGCCATTGTGTATAGATTTTTGTTACAATGATGGATTTGGCTTTCTGGTGTCTGCAAAATGTTTTGTTTCTATATTCCATGTGGAGAGTTTGTTGTATTTCATGATTCAGAATTGCACTGGGATATTCATCTTTGCCATAGGTGCTATGATTATCACATTGGGACTATACTTGTTTCCATCAGCTCTCTTGAAATCATCTTATATTCACTTTATATCATTTTGTATGCAGAGGATACATGGCTTGGTCAATATAGAGTTGAACTAGGAGTCAGGAAGACTCAGGCTTGATCCTTACCTCTGACTCTCTGGATGGCCCTGGGAACCTCCCAGTACCCTCAGGTGACTCCAAAACTGTAGGGAAGGTGGTGATCTGGATAGACAGAGGAAGTTCCTCTCTGGGAGTTTCCAATGTCAGTGAAAGCACACACACTTACATATATGTACACACACATATACACATACATACATATGATACCTATTATAATGTATAAATGTACATATATAATATTTATGGAAATATCAAACATGTTATAAATACATATGTGCGGTTTGTTCCTCACTCCACCCTATAAAAGTTAATTCTTTTAGGACTCCAACTATTTCATTCTTGTCTTTGTATCTCCTGCGCATAATGCAGGCACATCAAAGGTGCTTAAATTCTCTTTGATTGATCAGTTTATTGATTGTCACCAAAGCCTCTGTTGTCATTCATCTTTGATTCTGATTTTTTCTTTATCATCCCGCATATCTCTTCAGTGACCAAGTCTTGCTGCTTATTGAATTCATGGGCTCCTCTCAATTCCTATGACCACCTCCCTCCCCAGCTTTGTTGAGGGCCTCAACACTTCCTGTTTGGATTATTAAAATAGTTATATAATAGGTGCCACATTTTCCTGCAATCTCTTCCATACACATTGACCCAGAAACTTTTAATGCTTCCCTGTTGACTAAGAATTTGACATTCAAGGCCATTCATAATCTGACTTAGAATACCCTTTCTTCCATGAAGTCCTCCATGATTTCCCCATCTGAAAGTGATTTCTACTGTCAGTTCCAAAGTACTGTGCATACACCTTTTATTGGACCTTATTATAGTTTACCTACTTTCTTGCATAATTTTCTTCTCTTCTTGCTAGATTTTCACCTTCTGAGGAGAAGAGATTGTTTCTCATTCATTTTTGCCTCTCTCCGAGGGCTCTGTGCACAAGAATTCCTCACATTGATTTAATTACCATCTCTCTGCTGATGATTCTCAAATCTACCGTATCCTGCCCTAAGCTCTCTGTTGATTTCCAGTCTCACATCTCCAGTTGCTTTTCAGTCATCTTGAACTGAATGTCCGCTTTCACCTCAACATATGCCAGAATGAATCCACTCATTATCTTTCCTCCTAAATCCTCCTCACCTCCTATCATCCCTATTCTTATCGAGGACACTGGCTTCCTTCCCGTGTCTCAGGACCACAACATAGAAATTATTCTGGATTCTTCACTATCTCTGACTTCCCCATATCCACATGCTGCCAAGGCCCATTGATTTGCAATATTTCTCAAATATTCCACTTTCTTTCTTACACCACCACCATTCACCCTTTATCATCCCATGCCTGGAGTACTACAATAACCCGCTTGTGGGTCTTCCTGCCTCAGGTGTCTTTCCATTCCAATCCATCCACCACTCAGTCGCTAAAGAGATTTTCCTAAAGGACTAATTTGACCATGTCACCTCCCTCACCCCACCCCCACACACATACTTAATAACCAATGTCTTCCTATTGCCTCCAAGATCAAATAGAAATTTCTCTGTTTGATGTTCAAAGCCCTTCATGACCTATTCACCTCCTACCTTTCCAGGATTCTTATACTTTACTCCCCACCATGTTGTCTTTAATCCAGCAACACTGGCCTCTGGCTATTCCGAGAAGAAGTAACTCCATCCCTTGACTGGTTGGAAGAGAACTCAAAGGGTAGCTAGTCAAACCTCGTTCTGATCAAAAATCCTCTCTACAAGGTGCCTGAACCAGTAGTCATCAACCAACTTGAAAATCACACTGATGAGGAACTCATCTTTTCATTGCCCCATGGTTCCCTGAAGAATTCCTCATCACCCCTCCTTAAAGTGACCCACTTAATTGTGAAGTGATTCAAATGACCAGAAAATCTTTCCTAGTGTTGAGCCAATGTCTGCCATCATATAATGTCCTAGCTATGTTATTTTGTGCCAAGAAGAAGCCTAATGTTTTTTATTTTTCTACATGACAATCCACCAAAGACTTGAAGACAGTTAGTATGGTTCCTCTTAAGTCCTCTCCTAGTTAAACTTTCCTACTTCCTAAAAACAACTATTACATAAAGCATTTCAGATATTTAAAGACTGTGACATTTTCCCCATCCTTAAGTCTTTTCTCTTGAAGGCTAACCATCCCCACTTCTCTCAGCTGATTCTGATAAGCCTCACTATTTAGTTGCCTCCCCATCCTGATGAGTCTATCTTTGGTTGTGCTCCATTTTGTCCATTTGAGTTCAGGAATAAAGAGACTAAAGAGGAAATGGGCCCTTAAGGAGCAGAGGGACCATATTAGAGAAGAAAAGAGGGAATGAGAGAGAGAGAGAGAGAGAGAGAGAGAGAGAGAGAGAGAGAGAGAGAGAGAGAGAGAGAGAGCAAGAGAGAATAAAGGACAGTGGTAGACGATGAAAGATGAGTATAGAGAATGAATTTCATACTCTTAAACACCTAGAATATTGGAGCTAAAGAGTCCTTAGAAAGCATCTAGCCCTATATCCTTACTTTGTAGATAAAGAAAAGGAAACCTCACAAGGGAAAATGACTTGTTGAAGATTGGGCAGTCAGAAGAAGGGAAACCTGGAATTTGAACTCACACCCCTGTAACTCCAAGACAGTTTCCAAAGCATTTCAAGCACTAGAAGGACTGTCAGGTGGAAGGTGGAATAGATCTTCTTCTTAGCTCCAGATGTCTGAACTAGGGGCAGTGGAAGAAAGTTGTAGTGATATAGGCTTTGGTCTGGTATAAGGAAGAACTTCTCCGGAATCTCAGCTTTTCCAAAGTGGAATGGGATGCCAGGGGTAGGTGCTTCTCCCTCACTTGAGATCTTCAAACAGATCTTTGATGTATTTCTTGTGGGGATGTTGTAAAGGCCACTAATGATTAGGTTAGGGTTGAACTAAAAACCTACTGAGGTTTCTTTTGAATCTGAGATTCTACAGTTTTATCTAAAAAGAACTCACTTGGAGGCAGTGTGGTATAGTGGAGAGAACACTGGGCCTGGCAGTCAGAAAGTTGCTCCTTACTATTGGCTTTTCGAGTTTGGGAAAGTCATTTAATATTCCTGGACCTCTGTTCTTCTCTTTGCAAAATAAAAGGACTGGACCTGAAGATCCCTAATGACAAGCTATGTGTTGCCTTTGGAGAAGGAGATGACAATGATGCTTGGTTTTTGTTGTTGCTATTTTTATTTATTTAGGTGTTTATTTAGGTCAATATTGTTACTAGAAAAAACTCTGGGCTGACATAATGGCCTGGTGCCCCAGTGAAGGAATAATTGTTATGTCAAGCCAAAAAACCTTGACAGTCATGTCGATTCACAGAGAAGAAGGTCTTTTGGGGGACCTCTCCTCCTGGGGCTTAATTTTATCTCTATGGTTGTTGTCCTTCTTTCTCAGAGAGGACCAAAATGACATCACTATTGTAAAGTGAAATTTCAGTGTGTTTGACTGTGACTGATATATAATAATACAAATGAACTTCTCTGGTCAACCAAATTTTGACATAATTTTCCATAAGCCTTCACAACTAATAGTGTTAAAGGCCTTGGTCACATCTACAAACATTGTGTACAGACCTCTGTTCTGCTCCTGGCATTTCTCCTGGAATTGTCGGGCAGCAAACACCATATCAACTGTTCCTTATCTCTTTCTGAAGCCACACTAGCTCTCAGGTACATCACCATCTTCCAGGTGAAGGATCAGCCTTTTAAAGAGGACCCTAGCAAGGATCTTAGCAGCAATGACTAAAAGAGAGACCACACCTCATGATTTTCTCAGGACAATCTATTCCCTTTACCTTTATAAAGATGGACAAAGGAGACATCTTTGAACTCCTGGGGGATAATATCCTCTTGCCATATAACCTGGAAAATTTCAGTCATCTTTTGTATGAGCAATGATCTCCCTACCTTGTAAATCTCAGCTGGAGTGGAATCATTATCAGATGCTTTGCCACATGAAAGGACCCTAATGGTCCTCAAAACCTCTTCTCTAATTTGGAAGTTCAGCTAAGGAGGGATTGACTTCAACCTGAGGCAAATGGTCAGTGACCTCAGCATTGATTGATGATGTTCTATTGAGAACACTATGGGAGTGTTCAGCTCATCTCTCTAGGATCATGTCCTTATCACTAATCAATGTGACTCCATCAGCACTGAGTAGTTGTGATGCACCATCGGTTTTTCATCCATAAATAGCTTTCAGAGAATCATAAAATCGTTTTGGATAATTACTATCAGCATAAAACTGAATTTCATCTGCCTTTTTACTGAGCCAGGATTCCTGCATCTCTCTAAGCTTTGCTTGTACTTTGTTTTCAATGGAACTAAATGCTACCTTCTTAGACACAGATGATGGTAAATCGTGTGGAGTTCTCATTTTTCATTTAGCAGCTTTGGAATTTCCCCATCATTTTCATCAGACCAGTCTTGGGGCTTGTGAGTCTTCTCAGGTGAGCAAATGCAGTGGTATACATCAAATCTCTGAACACTGCCCACTCCTTTTCTGTTGCTCTGTTGCCAACTGTGTGTTGGCTCAACTTTCCCTCCAAGTTAGCAACAAACTGTTAACTCTCAAAGAAGAGCTCTAATTTGTTACAATTAATTCTTTTGGTAGTCATTTTGCCTTGGGGGCAGCACTTTTGATGAATGCAAATATTTAGCTTGGAAAGGATAAGTCTATGATCAGTCCAGCACTCTGCACTACACATGGCCTTTGTCACTCTCATATCTTTTCTGTCTCTTCTCCTTACAATCACAATCTACAAGATGCCAATGTTTGCTGCAAGGTTGCATCCATGAAGTTTTATCACATTTAGGTAAATGAAAAACAGTACTGATGATGAGAAGGTCATGTGGTACACAAGTCTTCAGCAGTAAATGATCATTGCTGTTGCTGTTTCCAACTCCATTCCTCCCTAGGACTCCCTGCCAGGTCTGAGCCTACTGTAGCATTAAAGTCACCCAGAATTATAAACTTGTCCTCTTGTGGCACATTGATGATGAGGGCCTCTAGATCTTCATAAAATTTTTCTTTGACCTCATCAGGGTTCATCATGCTGGGAGCATAGGCACTAATGATGATGGCATGGCATTTTCCTGTGAGTGGAAATCACATTGTCCTCATATTGTCATTGACTCCTTTGGGCAGGCATGCTAGCTTGCTGATTAGATTACCTTTGATTGCAAAACCCATGCCGGCTTCATGGCACTCCCTTTCGCTGTAGTCACTCCAGAAAAGTGCATATTCAGCTCCAGCTTCAGTAAGCTGGTCTTCATTTGCCAACCTTGTTTCACTAAGGGCTGCTATTTGAATGTAATACCTGTTGAGTTCTCTTGCAACAAGAGCCACTCACCATTCAGGATTACTGGATTTTGTGTGCATGTTCCATGCACCGATGGTGGGTAGAATCATGTTTGCACATGTTTTTGTACATTTTGTACATTTTTTTGTGTGTTTCTACCTCAGAGTGGGATTCACTGCCTGCACAGTAATCAGGCCAGGGTTGGGTAAGCAGGCAGTGTTTAGGGTGTAGAGTGTGTTCAGGGAGGACCACTACCTTTGGTGTGATGACTGCCAAATCCTTTTCTGGGCTCTTTCTACCTTTGGGTGTCCACCTGTTTTACCCAACTCTCAATTGTGGCTCCAAGAAGCTGCAGTATGCATGGCGGTCATACTCTGGTGAACAAACCAGGGGAACCAAAGGGTCTAAAATCCATTGGTGAGTTAGGTACGTGTCTACCCCAAACATGTGAAGACTTCCTCTCGTGGAATGGGCAGATGAGAACAAATTATTCCAACAGCCATGAAGGTAGCTGAAGCAGGAAATGTGGAGTACTTACAGCTTGGTTAGACACAGAAGATACCAAGGTCATCCACTGCATACTGAGTCATGGCCAGTCATCTTGACTCTGTTCTGCCACTGGACTATGATGACTCTGGAGGAGAGGGTGAAGGTGACAAATTTGTGCAACTCTGCTTCACTTAAATCCAATTTATGCACAAATCAAAAGACATCACCAATACCATTTTACTATTATGCCTCAAAGTCCTGTGGCTACAGGCAAGTGATGAAGCAGCAGGTGTGGATACACTTGGAACTGGAGTTGTAACCTTGCACAGAGATGGCCCAGACCATAGGGCTGTTTCTCACTGGAAGCAGCGTGGGACTAGGCAGCCCCTTGGGTGTCTGAGCAACCTTTTAAGGATCACACTGCTCACCTCCTGGTATGAGGAAGGGGGCTAGCAAAGGTGCCCTAAACATTGCCTTAAAAATTTTGTGTCTATAGTTAGGAGCTAGCAGAGGGAGAACGCCCTTCCTCTGTCTTCCCTGACCATAGTAGAAAGGATGCCACCAAATGAAGATAAAATCTTGGGAAGAAAAAGAAAAAATAAATACTGCTTTCTGCTTTGAGGTATTTGGCTCCCCACAGGCAGCAAAGCCTGTTACTATCAGGGTCAAAACTTAGCCAGACAGGGATTCCTTTTGATTGCCTTCCCTAGGAAGCAAAGAACTTCTGTTTGAAAGGGATGCAACTGTTATTGATTATATATAATTATATATGCATCATATATGATACACGTATGTATGAATGGAGGAAGTATTTATTAAGCATTTACTATTTGCAAAAACTCTACTAAATATTGAGACAGAAATAGAAAAGTAAGACAGTCCCTGTTCCCACAGTGTTCACATTCTGATGGGGGTGAGGGGGACAAAACATATGGAAAGTTACAGCTAGAAGTCAGATGAAAGGGTCCCATAGGTCTTAGGGATAGCAGCAAAACAGAAGGTAATGGCTCTTCTTTAATATCATTTACACTGAAAAAAGAAATCCTATCTCTGTGCCAAGGTCTTTGGTGGTGAATATTTTTCTTTTCATTTGACAGTTTTCAGTAGCTGTAACTAAAGTCTCTGCAAGAGTGTCTTCCAGATGGCATCTCCAGTTGCTTCCCAGGATGATGGCTGAGGGTACTGGACTGGAAGCATTGTTATTCCCAAGGCTCTTGATTTCAGGGATGCTGAACTGTCCCCATCAGGTTCTGAGGGGAGATTCTGGTGGTCAAGATGGTGGTGTTAGTTTGACTTGCCTGGCCCATTCTACTTTCTGTCCTCCCTCAGGGAAAGTGTGGCTTGCCTATCCTGGTAATGGTAGCTAGGAGGCAGACGCACTCTTCTCCTTTAAGTTTAAGTCACATACCAGTAAATGTCTGAGGATGGATTTAAACTCAGGTCTCTCTGGCCCCAGGCTAGGTATTCTATCCATTTTTAGGATTTCTTGTCCCCAGTTATTATCCTAAAGCCTGAAATCAGGAAGACAACTCAGAGTACACCTGATGCAACCTTTTGATGAACAGGAATGAGATACCCTTGACAAGTAGCTGCTTATACAGCAGAGGATAGTTCCAGGGATGAAAACCTCAGCTCCAAGGTAACACATTCCACTTTGGGGCAATTCTAATTGTTATTCTTCAAAAGACCATTTAATCAGATGATGTAATGCAATGTGATACCCACAGTAGCCACTATGGATACACATGCATATTTCTAAGGTAAATTCTTAAAATATAAACTCTCTTCCTCAAAGATGAAACCAAAATATTTATTCAGATACTAGACAGTGAAATCCATCATAACAGGGAAATCTATATGTATTATCAATGCAGGGAGCACTGCCGTCCCCAAGCTTTCCTCTCCATCAAGCCACCTCACAAATAAGCTTCCTTAGGCAAGGAAAATCACCCCCTCTCTCACTCACACTAACTGCCCTGCTCTTCTCTGCCTTCTCTCCACCTCACTCTCTCTCCCTGCTGCACCCTTCCTGCTCCACCCATTCAACAAGTTCCTCCCACCATGAGCTTCATGTGACTCAAGCTATTGGTTGTGTTAAAGCTCAAAGCAGGTCACAGGGGCTTATTAAGCAGCAGGGAAGATCTTCACAATCCCTTACTGTTACATATGGGGTGCAAATATTTAATGGCTACCTTACTGAAGCCTTTTACGTGTTTGTCTTTCGTTCTTGAAGAGGACCATGACATCAGGGAGATGATGACATAACTTGCAGTTGACTTTGATTTGAATGAGGGAGGATTCTTCAAGGTCACCAGCCTCACTTTTTCCTCCAGAATAATCTGGGTCCAGTGGCAAAATATTCTGCAACTCACTCACTGTTTGTCCTTTGTCTGAAGTCTTTGTTGTTGTCGTGTTTGACCTTCATTCTCAAAGAAGACCATGACATCAAGATGATGACGTGACTTGCTATTGACTTTGATTTGAGGGAGGAAGGGCTGTGCAAGGTCACCAACCTCACTTTCTTCTCCTGAGCCATCTGGGTCCAGTGGCATGATAGTCATAAGGACTACTGGAAATGGCCCAGGAGGCAATGTGAGACTTTAGCCCTTTCAGGCTTAGGTCTTATCACATTCAATTTGATACACCATTCAGTGAATAAGCTTCTTTAAGTTACTCAAGGGATGGCCCCTTCAATCAAAAAAAAAAAAAAAAAATGAAACTGGGAGCGGAAGATCCTCAGGGTTTCTGACTAAAAGCGAAACAATTACTCTTTAATTATCCACTCTCTGTGGGTGGGGACTTGTCCAGTCTGAGCTCCATAGTGAATTGATCCTTGAGCAAGAAATGTAGCCTGTACTTTAAAGTATTGAAGTTTAAAAATGCCCTAAGACTTTCAGAATACCCTGCATTCACACCTTGTAATAGATTCCAAATTTTCCTGCCAAATGTACCTCTAATCCATACCATATACACCGTTTCATTAGTCTTAGAATCACAGATTTTGTAGATTGAAAGAGAAATTAAGCATTATGTAATTTAATCTCATAATTTTAGAGCTAGGGATGTTGTAGCTGTTGTTCAGCCTAACTCTTCCAGGGATGTTGTCAGAAGCAAATGAGACGCATGTATAAAGTGTTTCACAATCGCTAAAACACTACAGAAGTGCTTTGTTGCGGTTTCATCTGGTATGACTCTCTGTGAGCCCATTGTGGTGGATTTTTTTTTTTTTTTGGCAATGATCCTGGAGTGGCTTGCTACTTTCTTCTCTAGCTCAATTTACAGATGAGGAAACTGAGGCAAACATAATTAAGTAATTTGCCCAGGGTCACATAACTAGTCATTGTCTAAGGACAGATGTCTTCGTGGTTCCCAGTCCAGTGCTCCATCCACTGCTCCACATATCTGCCCATGGTTAGGAATATTGAATCTCCAAAGGAGGAAGTAACTAATCCAAAATCATTCAGGTAGCAAACAACCCACCAGGATTTGATGCCAAGTATTTTGATTCTAAATTCTACACTCTTTCCAACTTGCCATAGCAATTTTTAATCTTACTGATGCTCTATTCTGAACACATCACTACCTTGATCCAGAACCTTAAAATGGTTCCCCACTGCCCACAGTATAAAAGCTTAACTCCAGATCCTGGTATTTCAGGTTCTCCACATTGTGATTACAAACTCCTTTTGCAGTCTGATCGCCAAGTCTTCCCTGTTACATATTTTCTTCAGTATACAATATCACCTTTGTGTCCCAACTTTTGTAGTTTGTTCCCTTGGTAACTTCCATCCCCTGAAACTTTGAAATCCTAACCATGCATCAAGGCACAGCTCAGACATTACATACGTACAAAACATCTCTTGATGTCCCTGTTAGCTCTAGGGTATGTGACTCTGAATTTTATGGAATTGGAAAAGAAAGCCATTCCTGACAGAAGGGAGGAAAGGAACAATGGCTTAGAGGGATTCAGAACCAAGCTCAGTTGGACCTGAGAGAAAGTACAGACTGGAAATGTAAACATGATCAGGAAAAAAAAAAGATTTAGATCAATTTCTGCATAATAAAGAAAGCTTAGAGCATCCCTTAATGGAAAAGTCAATGGACTTTTCTAGTAGCATTTCATCCCAGATGTCTTCCTGAGTCACCCACTCAGCAAGGATGTTTTTTGTCAGATCTTATAAAACTCTCTTTTATCTCAATTCTTGGATACTATGTTATATTAACTATCTGCTAATGAACAATAACCCTCTACATTATTGTGAGCTTCATGAAGGCAGAGACCAAACAATGGGAGCATCCTAAACTTACAGCTGGAAGGAACCTCATGGATCCTTGAGTCCTAGTCCAGCCTTTTACAAATAAGCAAACTTTGGTTCAAAGAAATTAAGTGACTTACTCAGGTTCATTCAGTAGGAAATTCTTTGATAAGCTTTAATCTCCTCCCTCCTCACCAGTGCCCAATATGCCTTTAAACATATTTTAATCATTGGTGATGTCATTGATATGAGTTCAGTTCCCCTTCCACATTGTGGGGGTTAGGGGCACCTTAATCACCACTGTAAACTGGAAAATCCATGTTCCATTCTGAATTATTAAAAGATAAACTATATTGGTATCATACAATATTACACATATAGTTTATGCATTTCTGAGTTTTTAAACATCTTCTGTGTGGTCTACTGGCCTATATGTGTTATTCATAGCTTCTTCCAGACTCCCCAAAATTCCCATTTAAGATCTTATGTCAACCTATGATATATCAAAACCATGATGGGAAAAGTCAAGATGTGGAAGGCTTAACTATTGTTTCTAATGGAAACTCAACCATACCTACCAATTCTATACACCTCTTTTCCATATCCTTCTGTAAATCATTCATAAGAAGAATTGCCATTGTGATGGAAGCCTTCTTATAAATTTTTTTAATAAAATAATTGATAGCTTTTGCTTTTACATTACCATTTCTAAAAATACTTCTTCTCTACTCAGAGAGCCATTTCTTGTTGCAAAGAATGAAAAAGAGAAGAAAAAAATAGTGCAACAAAACTAACCAACGTTAACCAACATTAAATATACTGATCTACTCTGTACAATTCTTTCCACTTTTCCTATAGATCTCTGCATTGTGGAGATACCAATGATTCCATCAAGGACTTTCCATATGTTTTCCCTGCCTTTTTACGTGGCCAACCCATCTTTTATTTTCTGTGGTTATACATCCATCCGATAGCACATTTTGTGTTTTTTTCCTGCAAAATGATTCATTGGTGATACGTTGTCATCTGCTCTACCATGTACCTGCATCTCTTATTTCCTTTGGGTGAAGTTCTACTTTAACTCTTTGGAGACTATAATATTTAATGAGTTATAGACACATGTCCCATTGGAAGAACATTGTTAAGAAACATAGGTATTTATTTCAGGGCTGAGTTTAGGTTAATCAAAAGAACTGTACAATTTCCCAAAAGCAATACAGTCTGTTCTCCGCCTTCTGTAGAATTCTAAGTCTATATCTATATTTGTAACTAGATTAATCCAAGATGCATGTGCAAAGAAACAAAATCCATAGGCTGTCCACCTAGTTGCACATAATTGTTTGGAAAATAGGCATTTTTTTCTTTCACTTAACTTTTTCTGCAGTGGTGAGATCAAACTCTTCTGATTACTTACAGATGTCTCCAGCTATATTCTGGGTGTTAATGCCATTATTGCAATGTCATTCACAAACAGGAGTACTTAAAGGACCTCACTATCTGTCAGGAATTCCATTTACATTTGGACTCTAAATTGATCATCTTCTTCATTGATACAAATGGATTTGATGGCTCCATTTCTCTTTGTTTTGTAACATACTTGATATTAAAATATATATATACGATCATCAGGCAAAATTGCCTCTTTTGTTATATCTTTCAAGGAAAGATACATGAATTTGACACAAAGATGGAAGATAGCATATTGGAGGAAAGCTACATAGGCTCACAAAATTAGAGCTGGAAAGAACTTTGGAGACCAGTTAATGCAATTCTCTCATTTGATGAGGGAGAAACTGAGGTCCAGAGACTGGTAAAAATACCTTGCCCAATTCACAGAAATAGTAGAGTTGGGATTTAAAGCCAAGTCCTATGATTCTAAATCCAGTATTCTTTCCACCACATTCTGTTAAATAATAGGTGCTTAATAATCATAGAAAGTAACTAGGTGGCACTGTGGATAGGGCATTGGCCTTGGAATGATGAAGATTCATCTTCCTGAATTAAAATCTAGCCCCAGATACTTACTAGCTGTGTGACCCTGGGCAAGTCACTTAACCCTGTTTGCCTCAGTTCCTCATCAGCAAAGTGAACTGGAAAAGGAAATGACAAAGTGCTCTAGTACTTTTGCCAAGAAAATCTCCAAAATAGGGTCATGAAGATTCACACACAACTGAAACAACTCAACAACAGTAATCTTAGAATCCCAAAGCTAGAAAAAATTTCAGAGAACATCTAGTCTAGCCCATACATGAATAGTCATTTCATTTAGCAACTTCTCAACAACAGATCATTTGTTCTTGTTTAAATACCTCTAGTGACAGGGAACTCATTATTTACCAAAACAATTTAATTAAAGAGAATTCAACCAGTTTTTATTAGCCTAAATACAGTCTTTTGTATATCCTTCTCCCCAAAGTGTAGCAATTGGACATCATTTGGGAGAGAGAGGAAGTACCAGGTGCATAACAAGGACAGTAATCAGGATGACTTAATATGTTTATTCCTCCAAGTTAGGGAGTGATCGGAAGCTAAAAACTGAGAAATATGGGGTATGAAGGAGGAGATGTTCCTGGTCAGGTAATTTGCATCTCAAAGAGCAGTATAGATAAACTAGTTGTCAGCAATCCCTTACATAAAGAGCTGTGATGGCAAATATACCAGGAAAAGGGATGGGAATATTGTGGAAATAAATTTTGAACCTAGAGCTGAAACTGGTGAAATGAAACTGAACATCCTAACCATTTTCCAACGACACTCTCTAAATACAGGGACCTTGGTCATACTCTTACTTGATAAAATCCAGTGGTTTCATATTTCTTCCTAGTTCAAATACAAAATGTCATTTGACTTGTAAAAGCCTTTACAGGCTGTCCCCTTCCTACCTTTCCAGTCTTCTTTCATGCTGTTACACCCTACACAATCTATGATCCAGTGACTCCAGGGGACTTGCTATCTCCCTCATCTTACATTCTATCTCTAAACTCCATTCCTTTTAATTGTCTGTCCTCCATGGCCAGAATGTTTTCCTTCCTCATCTCAGCCTCCATGATTCCTTAGCTTCTTTCAAAATTCTGTTCAAGACCTATTTTCCTCAAGATGTCTTTCTTTGCTCCCTACTTGCCCCCTCCCCGCTTTCCCAAGGTAGTGAGTGCCTTCCCTTTGAAATTAACTTCCATTTATAAGATATATATGTTGCATATAAATAATTATTTGGATGTTATGTCTCCCCTTCCACCCTATTAAAATGTGAACTCTTTAAGAGTAGGGACTGTTTTTGTCTTCTTTTGCAGCTCTACCATCAGCATAGTACCTCACACATTACTGTTATATTTGTCCTTCGTTGTGGAAGAAGAGACCATGCCATCAGAGAAATGATGACATGACTTGCACTTGACTTTGTTTTGAGTGAGGGAGGGCAGTGCAGGTCACCAACCTCACTGGAGGAGGAGAAGAAAAAGAAGGAGGAGAAGGAGGAGGAGAAGGAGAAGAAGGAGAAAGAGAAAGGAATTTGGAATCATAGCAACTGCATTTAAAAATCTAGTATCCAAACATTCTTTATTGAGGAGGGGGGCGTTGTGAAACTGGACAATAAAAATTTCTGAACTTTTCACAGCCCTTTAAGATTTTCAAAGTGAATCTTGTTTGCTCCATGTTTTTTAACCACAATTGTCCTGTGAGGAGGGTATGAAAAAAAGCATGGCTGATTCCATTTTACAGATGCACATACTGAAAACCAATGACTTGCAGGTAGCACTAGTAAATATCATGGTTGAGATTCAAACCCAGTTACTTCCTGACCACTGACCCAGAGAGGATAAAGGGTTTGTTTGGCCAGTGTCTAAGAAAAAGTAAGTGACTGGGATCTATTTTTTCTTGATATCAGCTTTCTTTGAAGAAATTCTTTGTTACTGTGTGTTGTCATTCAGTTGTTTACAGTTATATTCAACTCTTCATCACCGCATTTGGGATTTCCTTTTCTTTAAATATAAATTTATTTATCTAACTTTTTACATTCATTTTCACAAAATTTTGGGTTCCAAATTTTCTCCCCATTTCTCTCCTCCTCCCATGCCAACACACCGAGTATTCCAATTTTCCCTATCAC
This sequence comes from Bettongia penicillata ogilbyi, assembly GCA_023548195.1. NCBI lineage: Eukaryota > Metazoa > Chordata > Mammalia > Diprotodontia > Potoroidae > Bettongia > Bettongia penicillata. The sequence goes on along the minus strand of JAJHZJ010000426.1, from coordinate 12,547,666 downwards.
CAATCTGTCCTCTCTTCTATCATCCCTCCCTTCTCTTGTCCCCATCTTCTCTTTTGTCCTGTAGGGCCAGATGACTTTCTATTCCCCATTAACTGTATTTCTTATTTCCAAGTAGCAAGAAAAATACTAAACAGTTGTTCCTAAAACTTTGAGTTTTCAGTTCTGCTCTTTTCATCAAGAATGCTTGAAAGTCCTCTGTTTCATTGAAAGACCATATTTTCCCCTGAAGTATTATACTCAGTTTTGCTGGATAGGTGATCCTTGGTTTGAGTCCTAGTTCCTTTGACTTCTGGAATATCCTATTCCATGCCCTTCAATCCCTTAATTTAGAAGCTGCTAGATCTTGTGTTATCCTGATTGTATTTCCACAATACTGGAATTGTTTCTTTCTAGCTGCTTGCAATATTTTCTCCTTGACCTGGGAACTCTGGAATTTGGCCACAATGTTCCTAGGAGTTTCTCTTTTTGGATCTCTTTCAGGCGCTGATCGATGGATTCCTTCAATACTTATTTTGCCCTCTGGTTCTAGAATGTCAGGGCAGTTTTCCTTGATAATTTCATGAAAGATGATGTCTAGGCTCTTTTTTTGATCATGGCTTTCAGGTAGTCCCATTATTTTAAATTGTCTCTCCTGGATCTATTTTCCAGGTCAGTTGTTTTTCCAATGAGATATTTCACATTCTCTTCCATTTTTTTCATTCTTTTGGTTTTGTTTTGTGATTTCTTGGTTTCTCAGAAAGTCATTAGACTCCATCTGTTCCATTCTAATCTTGAGAGAAATATTTTCTTCAGTGAGATTTTGAAACTCTTTTTCCATTTGGCTAATTTTGCTTTTGAAAGCATTCTTCTCCTCATTGGCTTTTTGAACCTCTTTTGCCAATTGAGTGAGCCTGTTTTTCAAGGTGTTATTTTCTTCAGAATTTTTTTGGGTCTCTTTTACCAAGGTATTGACCTGTTTTTCATGCTTTTCTTGCATCTCTCTCATTTCTCTTCCCAGTTTTTCCTCTACCTGTCCAACCTGATTTTCAAAATCCTTTTTGAGCTCTTCCATGGCCTGAGCCCACCAGACATCCACCTGGGATGTCTGGGATAGAGAGGCAAGCATTGTACTTCCTCATCAGAAATGAAGGGAGGAAGGAACATCTCTTCCCCAAGAAAGTAGCTCTCTATGGTCTTATTTTGCTTCCTTTTTCTGGGCATTTTCCCAGCCAGTTACTTGACTTCTTAGATTCCTGCCCACCCCCTCCTAGATCTGCCCAGGTAGTGCTTGTGGTCTGAGATTCAAATGCTGCTTCCCAGCCTCAGGGCTTTCCATGGCAGGAGCAGCTGTTATTCAATGTGAGCTTAAGTTTTGGTTCTTGAGTCTGGGCAGGGCCACCTCCCAGGCTCAGTTCCCTAAGGGGGTTTATGCAGAGACCTTCAGTAATGGAGTGGGTGGGGGCAGGGCCATCTCCTAGGCTCAGTTCCCTTGGGTGGTTTATGCAGATACCTTCGGTAATGGAGCTCCTGCCTGCTGCTCCGGGAGTCTCCGCCACTGCTGCCTCTGCCGCTGCCTCCCGAGGGAGCCCGAGTAACAGAGACACCCTGCTCCCTCTCGGCAACCCCAGAAGTCTCTCTCACTGACCTGTAGTGCCTGTGGGTGGAGGGACTTTCGCGGCTGCTGGAGGTTCCATCCCTGAAGCCTGCTCGGATCTACTCCTCTCAGGCCGCTGGCCAAGGCAGCTCAGGAGTGGGCTCCTCTGTCCAGAGCATGACAGACCCCTGTGGACGGCTTTCCATGGCTCTCTGGAATGGAAATCTCTTCTACTGCATTGGTGTGTGGCTTGCAGTGCTCCAGAATTTGGGGGGAGTTCTTTTTACAGGATATTTATGGGCTGTGGATTTGGTGCTATCATACATGAGTCTTTCTACTCTGCCATCTTGGCTCCTCCCCCCCATTTGGGATTTCTTGTCAAAGATACTGAATTGGTTTGTCATTTCCTTCTCCAGTTCATTTTATAGATGAGGAAACTGAGGTAAACTGGGTTAAGCGACTTGCCCAGGGTCAAATAGCTAGTAGGTGATTGAGGCTGAATTTGAACTCAAGAAGATGAGTCTTCCTGGCTCCAGGCTTGACACTGCTATCTACTGTGCCAAGTGGCCAAAAAATGCCACTTTTCTGCCTTCAAAACTTAAGGAATAGAGGAGGGGAGCGTACCTAAGATTTCATTAAGTAGGAAGAATAGTAGGCAAACAACATGGGCTAGGTATATTGGTATGCCATGGGCAAACATTACTGTTGACCCTTTATTGACAATGATACAATTTGCCCCATGGTTGGAAAAGGGTCAATGGTAATGTTCAGTTCAAGGTATACTCAAGCAGTATGCCCACTCATGGCCTATAATTCAAACCTGAGTCTGACTCCAAAGCAAGGGTCCTTTTGATTTTATCATGCTTTGGAGCTGAAGTTTGTCCAAGATGTATAGAGGATTTCTGTTTCTTCATGACTGTTAGACTAAATACCTTCTGAGTTCCCTCTTAGCTCAGAGATCCTAGGTCTTGAACCCAGATCTCATGACTCCCTGCCCACACCCCTCTTTTCCCCCTCCCCTGACCCCCATTCCTGGAATTAAGATAGTGAATTCAGTCAGTGAGAAGACAGAAACCCTGTGGCAACTTAAAGAAGGCAGATCCCTGGCAGAAGACAATCCAGACTGATCTCCTGTGTGCAGGAATTCTAAAAGGTAGAAGTGAAAAGGGAAAGCATTTCAGACTTGGAGAATATTCACTGCAAAGGTATGACCACAGGAGATGAGATGTTGTGTGCTACAGCAAGTTTAAGGCAGAAGTGAATTGTTCCACAGTATTACTTCTTAGGAGAAAACACACTCTTCGCAATTCTGGGTAAGCAATGAGAATCCTAAAATGGGCAGGTGTGGGTGGCGCAGAGGGAGACACTTCTGATGGGGGCTCCACTCTTTCTGACTGTAGGGAAAGCCAGCCAGGAGGCTTCACAGCTCTGACTTGCTGAAGAAAAATAAAAAATGAAGCTTTTGCTGGAGCTGTTGATATTTAAATATTGATATGGTAATTTAATCCCATTGTCCCTCTTCACTCATGTGGAACACAGAGGGATTTAAATGTAAAAGATGTAATTTGGATGTTTGGTTCTACATTGCCAAGGAGAGGGGAAAAGCGGGCACAGTGGGGAGGGGGAAGCTGCTGGCTGGTGGTGACATTTTCACTAGATTCCTTTGACACTTGAGTGTGCAGGTGGGTCTCGCTTTAAGAACCAGCAGCAATAACCCTTTATGCCTCTAGCAGAAATATTTTTTTTAAGAGTAATTCACTTTTCTGAAGCACTGTACCAGTACATGGCTCCTTCTCTCTCTTTCATGTCCCAGAATGGCTCAGTTCAAGAGGTAAGATGGCAATGTAGAGTTGTAGAGTTGTAATCAGGGAAACTACTTTTCAATCGTGTTTCTTCCTTTTTTTTTTCTTTTAACATGTGTGACACTGGCAAGTTATAGCTTCTTTGACCCTTGGTTTGGCAAGCTTTGGCAACTAGGTGGCACAATGGAGAGAGATTCAGGCTTAGAGTCAGGAAAACCTGAGTTCAAATCTGGACTCAGACATTTACTATTTGTGTTATCCTGGGCAAATCACTTCATCCTGTTTACCTTAGTTTCCTCATCTGTAAAATGAACAGGAAAAGGAAATGGCAAACCACTCCAGTACCTTTGCGAAGAAAATCCTAAGTGGGGTCATGAAGAGTTGGACACTACTTAACACACTTAGAAACTAAAGTACAGCAATAGCATTTAAAGAAATAATAATGATAATACTTATTTCTATTTTACAAGGACATTCTACTCAGTAGCCCCATGGGGCAGGTAATTAGGTACTATTAGTCCCTTGTTGCAAGTGAGGAAACTGAGGATCTGAAGGCATTTACCTTGTGTGGAAGTTAAGATTCCAACTCTGAATCCAATGAGCTCATAACCAAGAGATGCGATCAGAGATGCTGACATAATATTTCCTCATTCAAAACACTCTCGAGGGAGGAGCCAGGATGGCAGAGTAGAAAGACTCATGTATGCTAGCTCTGGAACCCACAACCCATAAATTTCCTGTAAAAAGAACTCCCCACAAATTCTGGAGCAGTGGAACCCATGCAGCAACGGAGAGGAGGAGATTTCCGTTCCAGAGAGCCCTGAAAAACCGACCCCAAAGGTCCATCAAGCACCAGACAGTGGAGCCCACCTCTGCGCTGCCCTGGCCACACTGACCAAGAGGAGCAGACCCAAGCAGGCTTCAGGAATGGAATCTCTGGCGGCCATGAAGGTCCCTCCACCCACAGGCGCTACAGGTCAGTGAGAGAGACTTCCAGGCTGGCCAAGAAGGGAGCAGGGTGCCTCCATAGCTCAGGCCCTCTCAGGAGGCAGTGGCAGAGACAGGGACAGCAGCAGACCCAGGATCCCCAAGCAGGCAGGAGCTCTGCTCTATTACTGAAGGTCTCCATATAAACCCCCTGAGGGAACTGAGCCTGGGAGGTGGCCCTGCCCCAACCTGAGCACCAGAAATTAAGCTCATATTGAATAGCAGCTGCTCCCACCAAGGAAAGCCCCGAGGCTGGGAAGCAGCATTTGAATCTCAGACCACAAGCACTAGAGGGGTAGATCTAGGCAGGGGTGGAGAAGAATCTCAGAAGTCAAGTAACTGGCTGGAAAAATGCCCAGAAAAGGGAGGAAAAATAGGACCATAGAAGGGTACTTTCTTGGGGAACAGATATTTCCTGCCTTTCATTTCTGATGACGATGAACAATTCTTACCATCAGGGAAAGATGTGGAGGTCAGGACCTCTGTATTCCAGACATCCAACGTGGATGTCTGGTGGGCTCAGGCCATGGAAGAGCTCAAAAAGGATTTTGAAAATCAAGTTAGACAGGTGGAGGAAAAACTGGGAAGAGAAATGAGAGAGATGCAAGAAAAGCATGAAAAACAGGCCAATACCTTGGTAAAGGAGACCCAAAAAAATGCTGAAGAAAATAACACCTTGAAAAATAGGCTCACTCAATTGGCAAAAGAGGTTCAAAAAGCCAATGAGGAGAAGAATGCTTTCAAAAGCAGAATCAGCCAAATGGAAAAACAGGTTCAAAAGCTCACTGAAGAAAATATTTCTCTCAAGATTAGAATGCAACAGATGGAGTCTAATGACTTTCTGAGAAACCAAGAAATCATAAAACAAAACCAAAAGAATGAAAAAAATGGAAGAGAATGTGAAATATCTCATTGGAAAAACAACTGACCTGGAAAATAGATCCAGGAGAGACAATTTAAAAATAATGGAACTACCTGAAAGCCATGATCAAAAAAAGAGCCTAGACATCATCTTTCATGAAATTATCGAGGAAAACTGCCCTGATATTCTAGAACCAGAGGGCAAAATAAGTATTGAAGGAATCCATCGATCAGCGCCTGAAAGAGATCCAAAAAGAGAAACTCCTAGGAACGTTGTGGCCAAATTCCAGAGTTCCCAGGTCAAGGAGAAAATATTGCAAGAGCTAGAAAGAAACAATTCCAGTATTGTGGAAATACAATCAGGATAACACAAGATCTAGCAGCTTCTAAATTAAGGGATTGAAGGGCATGGAATAGGATATTCCAGAAGTCAAAGGAACTAGGACTCAAACCAAGGATCACCTATCCAACAAAACTGAGTATAATACTTCAGGGGAAAATATGGTCTTTCTTTTTTTTTTTTTTTTTTTTTTTTTTTTTTTAATTAATTTATTTATTTATTTTACATTCATTTTCACAAATTTTTGGGTTCCAAATTTTCTCCCTTTTTCTCCCCTCCCCCCCACCCCAATACCCCAAGCAATCTAATTTTCCCTATCTCCAATCTGTCCTCTCTTCTGTCATCCCTCCCTTCCCTTGTCTCTATCTTCTCTTTTCTCCTGTAGGGCCAGATGACTTTCTATTCCTCATTAACTGTATGTCTTCTTTCCTAGTTGCAACAGCAATACTAAACAATTGTTCCTAAAACTTTGAGTTCCAAATTCTCCTCATCCCTCCCTCCCCACCCATTCCCTTTGGTACGGCAGGCAATTCATTATAGGCCATATCTGTGTAGCTTTGCAAATGACCTTCCTGATAGTCGTGTTGTGTAAGACTAACTGAATTGCCATCCCTCCTCACCTGCCCCTCATTGTTTCTCTTTGATCCTGTCCCTCCCCAAGTGTTGACTTTCAATTACTCCCTCCTCCCTTTGCCCTCCCTTCCATCATCCCCCCCCAATATCTCCTTCTCCCCCGCTTTTTTATACTGTAAGATAGGTTTTCATACCAAAATGAGTGTGCATTTCACTCCTTCGTTTAGTCAAATGTGATGAGGGTAAACTTTTGTTTGTTTGTTTGTTTTTTTTTCTTCAGCTCTCCTCTTTTTCCCTCCACTAAAAACATCTCCTACTTGCCTCTTAAATGACATATAGTTACCCCCTTCCATTTCTCCCTCTTTCCTCTCACTACATTTCTCTCTCATCATTTACCTTAATTCCTTTTAAGGTATGGTCCCATCCTATTCAGTTCAATCTGTGCTCTCTGTCTCTGCATGTGAATGCATGTGTGTATGTGTGTGCATGCGTGTACATGTGTATGTGTGGTCCCACCAACCACCCAGATACTGAAAAGTTTTAAGAGTTAGAAATATTGTCCTTCCATGTATGAATGCAAACAGTTCATTTCTGGTAAGTCCCTTAATACTTCTCCTTGCTGTTTACTTTTGCATGCTTCCTCTCATTCTTGTGTTTGAAAGTCAAATTTTCTTTTCAGCTCTGGTTTTTTCATCAAGAATGATTGAAAGTCCTCTGTTTCATTGAAAGACCATATTTTCCCTTGAAATATTATACTCAGTTTAGCCGGGTAGGTGATTCTTGGTTTGAGTCCTAGTTCCTTTGCCTTCTGGAATATCCTATTCCACGCCCTTCGATCCCTTAATGTAGAAGCTGCTAGATCTTGGGTTATCCTGATTGTATTACCACAGTACTGGAATTGTTTGTTTCTGGCTGCTTGCAAGATTTTTTCCTTGAGCTGGGAGTTCTGGAATTTGGCCACAATGTTCCTAGGAGTTTCTCTTTTTGGATCTCTTTCAGGTGGTGATCGATGGATTCTTTCAATACTTATTTTGCCCTCTGGTTCTAGAATGTCAGGGCAGTTTTCCTTGATAATTTCATGCAAGACGATGTCTAGGCTCTTTTTTTGATCATGGCTTTCAGGTAGTCCCATAATTTTTAAGTTGTCTCTCCTTGATCTATTTTCCAGGTCAGTTGTTTTTCCCATGAGATATTTCACATTCTCTTCCATTTTATTGTTCTTTTGGTTTTGTTTGGTGATTTCTTGGTTTCTCATAAAATCATTAGACTCCATCTGTTCCATTCTAATTTTGAGAGAACTATTAAATTCAGTGAGCTTTTGAGCCTCTTTTTCCATTTGGCTCATTTTGCTTTTGAATGCATTCTTCTCCTCATTGGCTTTTTGAACCTCTTTTGCCAATTGAGTGAGCCTATTTTTCAGGGTGTTAATTTCCTCAGCATTTTTTTGGGTCTCCTTTACCAAGATATTGACCTTTTTTTCATACTCTTCTTGCATCTTTGTCATTTCTTTTCCCAGTCTTTCCTCCACCTGTCTAACTTGCTTTTCAAAATCCTTTTTAAGCTCTTCCAAGGCCTGAGCCCACCCAACACCCCCCTGGGGTGTCTGGGGTACTGAGGCCCCGCCCTCCACATCTTTCCCTGATGGGAAAAATACGTTCTCGTCCTCCCCATCAGATCCGAAGGTCGGGATCATTTGCATTTGTTGGAAAAAACTCTCTAAAGTCTTATTTTTCTTCCCCTTTCTAGGCATTTTCCCAGCCAGTTACTTGACCTCTGAGATTCCCTTCCACCCCCGCCTGGATCCGCCCAGCCAGCGCCTGGCCTCTGAGATTCAAATGGGCTTTCCTCCTGCTGGCTGTCAATCAGTGAGCTTTAGTTCAGGTGCTGGGGCGGGGCCAGGGCTGTCTCCGAGACTCTGATCCCTCGGGAGGGGGGGGGGGGGGGGGGGCTTTATGCAGCGACTCTCAAGAATGGAGCGGGTGGGGGGGGGGGGGGGGGGGCCCGCCTCCCAATCTCAGCTCCCCCGGGGGTCCCGAGCAGAAGTCTTCAGCAACAGAGCGGGGCGGGGGCAGGGCCGTTTCCCAGGCTCAGCTCCGTCAGGTTTTATGCGGGAATCTTCCGTAATGAAGATCCCGCCTGCAGCTGGGGGATTCCTGAGTCCCGGGCCGCTGCCGCCTCAGCCCCAGCCCACGCCTCTGCCGCCACCGCTTCCTGCCCCCGTCCCCGCCGCCGCCGCTTCCTCCGAGGGGGCCCGAGTCACGGAGGCTCCCTGCTTCCCCTCTCCTTCAGCGCGGCCTCTCTCACTGACCTGCTTCTGTGGGCGGAGGGACTTTCCCGGCTGCTTCAGCTTCCGTCTCTGAAGCCTGCTCGGATTCGCTTCTCTGAGGCCTCGGCCAGGGCAGCGCTGGGGGTCGGGTTTACTCTCCGGGGCGCGCCGGACCCTGGGGACGGGTCTTGAGGGCTCCCTGGGACGGAAATCTCCTCCACTCTGCCTCTGCACACCTTGCACTCACCCAGAATCTATGGGGGACTCTTTCTACACCAATTCCATGGGCTTTGGTTTCGGAGCTCGTAAACGTGCGTCCTTCTACTCCGCCATCTTGGCTCCGCCCCCGAAAATATGGTCTTTCAATGAAACAGAGGACTTTCAAGCATTCTTGACGAAAAGAGCAGAGCTGAAAAGAAAATTTGACTTTCAAACACAAGAACGAGAAGAAGCATAAAAAAGTAAACAGCAAAGAGAAGTCATAAGGGACTTACCAAAGGTGAACCGTTTACATTCCTACATGGAAAAACAATATTTGTAACTCTTGAAATGTTTCAGTATCTGGGTAGTTGGGGGGACCACACACAGATGTACACACGCACACGCACACGTACATGCATTCACACACACATACACACATGCACACATACACAGAGGCAGAGAATACAGAGTAAATTGAATAGGATGGGACCATATCTTAAAAGAAATTAAGGTAAATGGTGAGAGAGAAATGTAGTGGGAGGAGAGAGGGTGAAATGGAATGGGGTAAATTATATGTCATTCAAGAGGCAAGGAGGAGACTTTTTAGTGGAGGGAAAAAGAGGAGAACTGAGAAAAAAAAACATGAAGTTTACCCTCATCACATTCGACTAAAGGAAGGAGTAAAATGCACACTCATTTTTGTATGAAAACCTATCTTACAGTACAGGAAAGTGGGGGAGAAGGAGATAAACAGGGAGGGGGGATGATGGAAGGAAGGGCAATGGGAGAAAGGAGCAATTTGAAGTCAACACTCAGCGAGGGACAGGATCAAAAGACAGAACAGACACAATGGGGGTCAGGATAGGATGGAGGGACATACAGTTAGTCTTACACAACATGAGTGTTATCGAAGTCATTTGCAAAACTACACAGATATGGCCTATATTGAATTGCCTGCCTTCCCAAAGGGAATGGGTGGGGAGGGAGGGATGGGGAGAATTTGGAACTCAAAGTTTTAAGAGCAACTGTTGAATATTGTTCTTGCTACTCGGAAATAAGAAATACAGTTAATGGTGAATAGAAAGTCATCTGGCCCCACAGGACAAAAGAGAAGATGGGGACAAGAGAAGGGAGGGATGATAGAAGAGAGGGCATATTGGTGATAGGGAAAATTGGACTACTCGGTGTGTTGGCGTGGGAGGAGGGGATAAATGGGGAGAAAATTTGAAACTTAAAATTTTGTGAAAATGAATGTAAAAAGTTACATAAATAAATTTTTATTTAAAAAAAACAGAAAAAAAACTTAAACAGGTCACTATTCATGGAGTTCCTTTGAAAAGTAACTTACTTAATGCATTAGAAAAGAATTTGGAGGGCAGCTAGGTGGCACAGTCCATAGAGCTCCAGCCCTGGAGTCTAGAGAACCTGAGTTCAAATTTGACCTCAGACACTTGACATTTACTAGCTGTGCGACCCTGGGCAACTCACTTAAACCCATTACCTTTTAAAAAAAACAACATTCTGAAGAGAAAAAAATGTCTGTATTTCCTTAAGCATTGTATAAACTAACATCATTTATTTATGTAGACCTGAATATATATATTTATACTTACAAAAAAAGAATTTGATTTAGAAAATACAATGTATCAATAATACTTCAAGTGTTGCATGACCTCATTTACTTTCTGAGCCTCAAGTTCCTAGTGCAGTGGTTAGAGGACCAGGCCTAGAGTCAGAAATTCTCATCTTTCTAAGTTCAAATTTGACCTCAGACCCTTGAGCCCAAGCAAATGATTTAACCTGTTTGCTTCAGTTTCCTTTTCTATACAAATGAGTTGGAGAAGAACATGGCAAACCACTCCAGTATCTTTGCCAATAGAACCACACATGGGGTTATGAAGAGTTGGACACTTCTGAATGAACAAATATAGGAACAACTACACAATGGGAATAGAGAGGAAACACGTCTTAGTGGATAGATTGCTGGCCTCTGAGTCAGAAAGACCTGAGCTGGAGTCCTGTATCTGACCCAATCTTTCTAAGTGACCTTTCAGTGCTCCAGGCAACTTTTTAATACTAAATTGAGTAATGGGTGCTGATCTGCATTGGTAAAGGCAGTTTCCTCAATGAGAGTTCCCTATCCCTAAAGAAATCAAAGATCTGGCAAGTACCACTACTACCAATCGCAATCTTTTTTAGGAATGATAGCAATGATGGAGATAATAATGTTTATTTAGGGAAAATAGTAAGTTAATTGCTTGCAGAAAAGTAGGAAAAAAGTGGTCAAGTTTACCCAGCTTCTTGAATTATCACTAAAGCACTATAAGGTTAAAAGAAATTTTCTCCAACTAAATCAAGGATTGGGGTCATGAGATTATTGATTTAGATCTGAAAGCATTGTTGTTCCGTCCTTTCCAATCCTACCTGACCCCATTTGAAGTTTTCTTGGCAAAGATACAGGAGTGTTTGCCATTTCCTTCTCTAGCACGTTTTACAGAGGATGAAACTGAGGAAAACAGGGTTAAATGACTTGCCCAGGGTCACACAGCTAGTACAGGTCTGATGCCAGATTTGAACTCAGACAAGTGGGTATTATTAACTTCAAGTCAGGCAGTACATGCTGTGCCACCTTGCTGAAGCCAAAAAGATCAACCCCTTTATTTTATAGATGAAAAAGTGAATATCTATTCATGAGGGATGTGACTTGCCCAGGAAAAATATATTAATTGAATCCAGGTCTTTGGACACCAGATCTATTCTTCAGTAGACAAAGTCTAGGGAATAGCAGTTGAGGCAAAATCAAATGACTTTAAAAGACAATGTCCTAGGTCTGAATTTTAAAAGAGATAAAATAGTCTTTGGATCTATGAAAGTGATTAACACTTCTCCCCATGGTTGGATACACAGCACTTTTAATCCAGAGGAAGACCAGGAGATTGTATCTAGGACAACCCAGAAGAAACTTCAGCAGGTGGCAGAATTGTAGAGGACCTGAGGGTCAATAACCTGGTAGTGGACACCATCAGCATGCAGCCTGATGAGATTACCAGACTGGAAGATGACATTGGCAACTCAGCCGGAATAGACTTTGCAATATTGGACACAGGTAGATGATTCCTCAGGGATATATCCTAAGATTATATGTTGCTCTGGCTATGGATGTTTCCTGGACAAGCACATTCCCTGTGAATGTTCCGTTTACCTCTTTATCTTCCATATTTCCATTCTCTTTACTAGAATGATCAGATATGTCTAATTCATGTGTGCCTGCTCCTACTCCTGTTCCTTAGTTAGATGGCTACATGCCCAGTGGAAAGACTTCTGGATTTAGAAACAGGAAGATCTAAATGCAAATCCTGCCTCAGACACAGCTGGGCGACCGTGGGCAAATCACAGCTTCTCTAAGGCTCATTTTCCTATTCATAAACATGGGGGATTGGTCTTTAAAGTCCTTATGATTTTATATTCACCTCCATGTGGATTCTTCCACCAGTGATGTGTTTACTCATGGGGAAATTTTTCTTTACATTTGTGGGTGAATATTCTTTTTCATTTATTCTATGTTTTTTAATTAAATATATTTTATCTATTTAATATTTTGTATATTATATGACTACTACTTCCTCTCCCTTATCCAATAAAAGGCTCATCCTTGGGGGTCTGGTGAGCAGCAAGTTTGGGTTTATACTTATCCAAAGCATTCCTTGTACCAGAGGATGGGCTTCAAGGGTCCTGATCCAGGCTACCCTTGTACTCCCTACCTCATAGGGCTTCTGTGCTGTTCAGACAAAATAATAGAAGTTGAGTGATTTACAAACCATAAAACGCTATAAAAATGACATTGGCTGTTGTCATTGAGCCAAGAAATAGCTCCAGCAAACTACCCTACTAGTGTCTCCACCATAATTGCAGGCAAATCATCTACCTAGATTCACTGGCTAGAACTTCCCCCTTTCCCTCCATTCTCCTTTCAGTTCTTCCCTTGCCCTCTTCTCCTCCTTTGCCTTCATTTTCTCCTACGCCCTTCATTCTCTTTTTTCTAGCCCCACTGCCTCCTGGTTCCTTTTCATTCTCCTTCCTTGACTGGATATTTGATTCAGAACTAATCTGCTTCCCAGTTTGGTGATGAGCTGAAGAGGGCTGAAATGCCTTCCTTGGGGTTAAACAGGAAACAGACAGTGATAGGTAATAAAAGATTCCTCTGAATGTGTGGGTTGGAATTAGTCATATTTAAGAGGAAAAGTAAGTAAGAAAGAAAGAATGTGTATGAGGGAAGACAGAGGGCAAATGGAGAGAGCATTAGAGAGAAACAGAAACAGAGAAAAGCAAGGATGGAGGAAGGGGGGAGAGAGAGAGAGAGAGAGAGAGAGAGAGAGAGAGAGAGAGAGAGAGAGAGAGAGAGAGAGAGAGAGAGAGAGAGAGAGAGAGAGAGAGAGCATCCAGAAGTAGAAAGAGGGAAAGAAAGAAAAGGAGAAGCATTTAGGGCAGAGGAAGAGAAATAAATAGTGAGAGGGAGGGAAGAAGAAAGGAAGAGAGAGGAAAAGAAATACAGAGGGATGTGTGTGTGTGTGTGTGTCTGTGAAAGAAAGAAAGGGAGAGAGTTTGTGAGAAGGAAAGGAAAGTGGAGAGGACAGGAGGGAATCTGAGAAAAGGCAGAGAGAAGAAGATGAGCACAGAGACCTGAAGGGGCTATGGATGGAATCCAGGCTTGCCTCCCCAATGTTCCTGAACACTACTGTTTGGGATCCCTGTCTACAGCAAAGGCAGTTGAAGGTTTTACATGTCTGACAGTCTAATGCCTTGTAAAAACAAAGAGGCCTGATTGAGTGGATGGAGTCAGAGTAGATTGAGGGAGGGGGGTCTTAGGGTGGAACAAGGATCTCCACTCTAATGGAGACCTATCACCCACACATTTACTTAATCTAATTCTTTCCTTTAAGCTAAACCATCAGCCCTTCCAAAACAGACTGGGGAAGGAAATTCTTTTTTCCTTCCAGCTTTCAAGTAGGAACTAGTCATTCTCCCACAAGATATATCTGGAGAGGGTTTCTTCCCCAATATTTTCCTTCCCCTGCCTTTCTGTGAGCTATCATCCAATTTTTTCTCAGTTTCTCCATCTACAACATGGAAGGGTTCAGCTAGCTAGTTTCTAAGTCCCCTTCTAGATCTGGTATTCTTTGTTCAGTGAATGTATGCTGATGAGTCATGTGTCCCCAGGGAAAGGGTCCTTCTCAGGTTCCAATTTAAAGTTTTTAAAAATATTCCAATACTTTTTTTTTGCATACATTAACAGCACAGACAACTTCCACCCCCATTGCAAGAAGGGCATTTTGATCAAGCAAACAATTTTAAAAAAGGAAGGGGAAGGCAGATAGGAAGTTTCATGGAGCCAAGCCAGCAAAGGACCAAGGAAAGGATTCTAGACATAGAGTCAAGGGACATAAATATGAATCCTACCCCTATCATTTACAACTTGTGTGACCTTGGTTAGTTACTTTCCCTCTGGGCCCCTGTAAATCTCATCTGTAAAATGAAAAGGGGTTGTACTAGAAGACTTCTAAAGTCCCAAGAGGCTCTACATCTATGTTTCTGTGATTCAGTCTAAGATTCAGCTCCTCTTTTTCACCCCCCAGCTGTGCCCTAATGGAGAACTCAGAGGGCACAGGACCAAGGGATACTACTAGGTTATAGGTAGCTCCACAGTCCCTTCTGGCTCTAAATTTTCAAGCCTATGAAGATTGTTGCTATTCATTTCTCAGATTGCTTTCTTACTGTGTAAGACTTCAACAATGTTGAATTCAACCAATAAACATTCATTAAGCAACAACTTGGGCAGTTAGGTGGCACAGTAGATAGAGAGTCAGCCCTGGAGTCAAGAAAGACTGATTTCAAATCCAGCCTCCAACACTTACTAGCTGTGTGACCCTATGCAAGTCACCTAACCCTATTTGCCTCAGTTTCGTCATCTATAAAATGAGCTGCAGAAGGAAATGGCAAACCCAACATCTTTGCCAAGAAAACCCCAAATGAGATCATGAAGAGTCAGACACGACTTAATAGACACACTAATGACAAGTAACAAGTATATAAGTATTGTTGGAGATACAAAGGCAAAAATGCAGCCACCTGTGGCTTCAAGAAGAATGAATCTTATAGTGAAAGACAACATATATACATATATAAGAATATGTAAAACATATGCAAAATAAATGCAAGATGATGTTGGTGAAGTAAAATCGAGTTGAATTTAGATCTGCACTGAAAGGCTGAAGGTTTCCATACAGGGTTGGAAAGGAGGTTCTTGCAAGTTTTTCCCTATGTGGTATAGATAAGAATGGGGACATTGGGCTCTAGAACACTTTATCATTATTGAACAAGCTATGGGATAACCTACCAAACCAGAAAGTCTTTGAGCACGTGTGGTGATGGCTTATGTATCTATTAAACAACTAAATGCTACATTGAATAGGGCTTTGACCCTGTAGTCAGGAAGACGAGTTTAAATCTGGCCTCAGACACTTGAATCCATCAACAAACATTTATTAAGCCCCTACTGTGTGCCAGCCACTAATTGCTGGGGATACAAAAAGAGGTAAAAGACAGTCTTTGCCATCAAGGATTTTATAATCTAATGGACATTTACTAGTTATATTACCCTGAGCATATCACTTACTGTTTGCCTCAGTTAGCTCAATTGCAAAATAGGGATAATAAAGCACCTATTTCCTAGGGTTGTTGAGAACTAAATGAGAAAGCATTTTCAAAGTATTTAGCATAGTGCCTGGCACATAGTAGGTGCTTAATACGTTTATCCTTTTATCCTTCCTTTCCCTATTATCTAATAGCCGTGACAAGTGCACCAAGAGGTTAATCACTAGAAGGGTGACCATCAAAGGAGATATTGTTTATTTGTGTGTGTGTGTGTGTGTGTGTGTGTGTACATTAACCCCAGCAACTCATATATCCATATGGGAAAGAGATATGCCTATAAAATCACAGTCTACTGAGTTATAACATAGAAGCCAGGGTGGTACATGGCATAGTAGATTGGAAATCATCCTCCATTCAAGTAGACTTGAGCTCAGATCCTGCCTCTGATACACACTGACTGATTGATCCTAGGCAAGCCACAGGATTCTAGACTTAGGGCTATAAAGAATGTTGGGAGGCCTTTGAGTCCAACCCCCTCATTTTACAGATGAAGAAACTGAGGCATAGAGAGGTTAAATGACTTGTCAAGGTTACATAGGTAGTAAACATCTGAGGCAGAATTTGAACTCAAGTTTTCATGAGTCTATGCGCTCTTTGACACCAAGTTTCCCAAATCACTTACTTTTTCAGGGACCCAGGCAAAGTAAATGATACTGAAGCAAAAAGGAAGGGAGAAAAATAAAATTATAATTGAAACTGATCTTTGGTTTTCCATCTTACCTTGAAATTCTGACCTTTTTTCAAGTCAAAAACAATATTTTTGGCTGACTCGGTTTAATCAAAGTTCACTAAAATGGAGAGACTTTAGTGTGAAGTCCAAGGTGAGGGTGAAGAGAAAAAAACTGCATCTTTTTGTTTTATTTTTAATTCCAAATTGGATATGTATTGCAGCCTACTCACACCTACCATGCATTTCTCACTTGCTTACTGAGTAATACTCAATTTTAATTCTTTGGAGACTGCAGAATTCCATTACTTTTAGCCATATCACATTGGCTTAAAAAAAATGAACCTTTAAATCAGGGAGAAATTTGGGGTCATTTTCCATGTATACAGCACAATTAGGTGAGATTTCTTAAAAGTTTGGAGAGTGATAACCTTTTGCATCTGATCATGACACATACCATCCCCAAAGGTGCTCGCCGCTATCATGGAGAGCCAGTGCAGAGCGCAAACTGAAGAGAGATTCCTTATATAACTTGCACATACTGCCACTCAACAAGGAGGAAAGCCCTACAATTAAAAAAAAAAAAGAGGAGGAAAATGATCTGGATTGTTCTTGGGGAACTGCCTAGCTCTTTTAATGATAATGATAGCTGTCATTCATATAGCACTTTGCAAATGTTTTAAAAAGCCTGACTTACTTGATTCTTATGTAGTAGGGTCATACAGAGGAAAGGGTCTGCAATTCCCATGATGCCTGAATTTTTGTTGTTGAGGGATTTCAACTGTGTGTAGCTCTTCATGACACTATCTGGGGGTTTCTTGGCAAAGATACTGAAGTAGATTGTCATTTCCTTCTCCTCCTCATTTTACAAGTAAGAAATTAAGGCAAACAAGATTAAGTGACTTGCCCAGGATCACACAGCTAGTAAGTGTCTGAGGCCAGATTTGAACTCATATCTTCTCGACTCTAGGCTTAGTGCTCTAATCACTGTGCCACCTAGCTGCCTACTTGGGTTTGGAGAGTGGTTATTCATTAGGAGAATTTCCCAAGACTATATTTCTTATGAGACTGAGTACCAGAAGCATAGGCTGACTATGCCATGAGATAAATATTCTACTTAATTAGAGGGGACTTCTGAGAAGAAGGAGAGGCACATGAGTTGAAGACTAATGGTGGTATTCACAAGTTTTTGAATCTTGTACATAGCAAGGGAAGGGGTCATTAAAACTATAGTGAGGTGATGATCCTGGGAGATGCTGCCAAAAGAAATTCAAGTAATTCATAGGCAAAGCTAGTCAACCTTGGTCTGGGCATGCCAAAAACTTTGCTTGGGTTTCCACTCATAGGATCATAAGTCTATTATATCTTTTCCAGCATTTCTAGGGAAGGGACTAACACAGTCTTCAAACAAAGATACAGACATTGGAAATTATGTAGACTTATTCTAGTTCCAAGAGACACATTTCTTCATTTTTCTCATTATTCACTTGGGTTTGCAACTCTAACACCAAGAACGTATGTGGTGAAAATGTTTTCTAATTCTTTCAATGATTTTTATTCTCTGAAAAGAGTTGTTTTTTTTTTTAATATGCATTTTTATCTACTATGCTAGCCTGGTATTATAGGGTCAAAATTTAGAGCTCTAAGGGATTTTAGAGGTCCCTGAATCAAGTTTCTCTCATTTTGTAGATGAAAAATCTCAAATAACTTGTGCAAGGTCACACTTCCAGTGTCTGAGATGGGATTTGAAACTACACCTTCCTGGCTGAGGAGTTGAGGGGATTAGGACAGCAAGTGGCTAATTGTGGGAATTGAGTGAACCACACGGACCATCTTGTGACTCAATTCTGGAGCTAACTCGTTTCCTTTTATATTCAATTATGGGCCTAGTCTAAATTCTGTCTTGTAAGAAATATATTATTCAATTGTGGGAATTAAAAGAAAATCTTAATGTATTGTTTGAATGTAGGCATGTGTGACTGGGAAGCTGGACCACCTCTACCTGTTGCTTAGAGACTCTTACTGAGGACCTGGGTTATGTTGACCAGAAACCTGGTTAGATCCTAAGATCGATGCACAGTGTTTTCTGTTTTCTCATAATTCTACCTTTCAAACAACTCATGTGTTTTATCTGAAAACCGAAACTGATTAATTAGGTATTCTTTCCATGTTGCCTTGATTGTCCATAGATACATGAAAGGCAGTGAGACACCTCCTTTCTGATTACAAGGCATTTCGCTTGTTTGCTTTCTCCATCACAACTTAGTAAATATCTAATCTTTTCTCCAATTAGGAATCAGATTGCCTTGTTATCATTTTTTTATTTTAATTAAATGGCTTTATTTAATTAATTAATTTAATTTGATTAATTTATTTGATTAAAAGTTAATTTATCAATTAATTAATACATTTATTTGATTAATTAATTAATCAAATAATATATGTCTGTCTTTCCCTATGTTTGCTCTCCAGGACTAAGCTGAGGTGGTCTGATCCTGGTTTGTTGGGCCATTGACATATGTTGCTTAATAAATTGATACACTTAGAAGATTGAACCTTCATTTCTTCAGTCATGTCATCTTTCACCTACCACATGACTCCAAATTCAAAGCTGTCTCCACTATGGCATATGCCTAGTACAAAGTGACATTGCAAAGTCTACCAAATATGGAGTTAGAGGATCTGATTCTAAATCCTGACCATTTATTCCACTTATTGTCTATGTGACCTTGGGAAAGTCACTTAACTTCTCTCAAACTTCGTCATAGTGCAAGCTTCCATCAACTTTGGTACTTGACCTCATCATCACCTTCAGACCCTATGACTGGAGAAGGGAACCATGAGCTCCCAAATCTCCATTAAAGGAGGGAGCCCAGGTAAGAGAATCTCTTTCCTCTCTTGACTGCATTTCTTTGGGATTTCTTTTTCAATATGCCTCTGCATAGTATGCCTTCCCCATCTGCCCCTTTTCACTTTCTTCTTGTATGTTGTCATATCCCACTAGATTTTAAGCTCATGGAGGGCAAGAACTATTTTTTTTCTATATTTGTATTCTCAGAACTCGGTTTAGGGCCCAGCATATAATAGGTGCTTAATGCATGTCTGTTGACTGACTGATTCTCTGTACTTTGCACTTTCCATTAGGAAAATATTGGCAGTAGGACACATTGTCCACAATGCCTTTGAACTGCAAGTTTGCATTATTTTTTAATGCTATAACTTGGAAAATAATTCAAATATTTAAATAGCAAATCATTACATGCAGGCAAATATATTGGCAGCTCTCTAACATCTGCATGGGTTATATGCATATTTGTGAAGAAAAATTATCTTAATTAACTGAAAAAATGGAGAAAGAATAGCCATGATGTATGGAGTGGAAGTATTCCTAATTCATCTTACAGGTGAGAAAAATGAGACTCAGAATAGTCGACTGACTTACCCTAGCTAGCTATCAACAAAAGCCAATATTTAAATCTATGCCTCCTGGATTATTCAAGTAAGGAGGGGGCTAGATTAAATGATCTCTAAAGATCCCTCCAGATTGAATGCTATGATCCTTTGACTTCAAATCTCATGCTCCTTCTATTGGGACAAGGATAACGCACTTTCGCTCTTCATTTAGTTGTTAGTAGGTAAAAAACGAAGAAAGGGTTCCAGCCAATCCCTCTTAGCATCCTTCCACTCTTGCTCCATTAAAGGAAATTGTGTCTTTTAGGCAAGAAGAGATCCAAGGTACTGCAGGGATTTCTGAGAGCACTTGGTAGTGACACTAGAGCATGAAATAATGTAGGAAACAGAGATTCTGAGAATCAGAGATTTAGAACTGGAAAAGAACTTCCAAGTGATCTAGTTCAACTTTCTCATTTTACATATGTGGAAACTGAGTTCCAGAGAGGTTATATGACAAGTCATAGACTCATAGAGTCAGGATCTCAACCTCATTTCTTTGACTTCAAATTTACTGTGTTTTTCCCCACATTATACCACATCAGTTCCCTGATTCTCTTTATTCATGAGAATTAATTTCATTTGAGAGCCTTTGGAATATAGAAGTCTTTGAAATAATAGAAGGCATAGAAAGCAATTTGGTATTATGTCCAAAAATGTTATTAAACTGTGCATGCCCTTTTACCTAATCATACCATTTCTAGGTTTCTACTCCAAAGAGATTAAAGAAAGAGGGAAAGGACCCATATGTATAACAATATTTATACCAGTTCTTATTGTGGTACCAAAGAAGTGGAAACTAAGGGAGTGACCATTAATTGTGGAATGATTGACCAAGTTATGGTTTATGAATACATTAGGATACTATATTGGTCATAAAAATTATAACAGGAACTGTTTCGCTGAAATCTAGGAAGACATATATGAACTGGGACACAGTGAAATAAGCAGAATCAGAAGAACAATTTCCTATAATAACAATATTGTAAAAACAATTTCGAAAAAAAACTTATGAATTCTGATTAGTGTTAATGAGCAATCATAATTTCGGAGGACAGATGTTGAAGCATGCAATCCACCTCCTGACAGAGAGGTGATGGGCTTAGAATGAAGAATGAGAAATGCTTTTGCATGTGGCAAGTGTAGGAATTTGTTTTCATTTTTTTGACTGCATAGTTGATAGTATTATCTCTATCTTGATTTTCTAAAGGTATGGGGGAGGGGCAGAAAGCTGATTTCTGTTAATCGAAAAAATATTATAAAGGAATAACAGAATTTTAGAAATTGGAGGGACCATAGAAATATAATTTCAGAATTAAGCAGGATTTTGGAGAGTGTCTAACTCCACTTTATGGGGAAATATGAGAAAACATATGGGGAAATTGAGAACCAGAAAAACTAAATGGCTTGCCTGGGATCACACAGCTAGTACATGGCTAAGGCCAGATTCTAATCCTGCTATTTAAATATGATGTACTTTTGATTATGCCTTTCTCCAGTCCCCAGAACAGAAGCCTTGAGTGTTTGCTTAGGAAATGAGGGGTATATTCAGAATGTGACATGCTCATCAGTCCTGTGATCCCTTGATGAATTTGGGGCGACTGACCAACTACAGAATGTCTAGTCACCAGCTTAGAGTCTTTATGCCAAAATCCAGTGTATTTATAGTGTGTGTGCTACAAAACTATTTTTGAAGTCTCAATTAGTATAAAATAAACTTTTAAAAACTGGAGATGAACAAGGAAGATGTGTTGGGAAAAGTGGAATTGAGCTGAGTCTTGAAAGCCCAAGCAAGATTGGGTCCTGGTTGTATCCTACCCACCTAGCCTCTACCAGCATCTTCATTGCCTCATTATAGTATAGGGATTATGCCACCAGAGCATAATTGTAGATTTTTATCCTTTGAATGTTCTCTAGCTTGTAAGTGTAATATGTGGCACACCAAACAGAATGCAATACATCAAATGCGGACTACCTACAACAGAGGATATAACAAATGTGCCTCTCAGTGTCACCTAGAATTCACTTAATCTGAAGTTTATTAAGCCACCCTCCCTCTCCCTTCCATCCATTTTTGTGTTGCCATCTAGACGTGATTCTTCCATCTGGTACTTATACAGCTGTTTTTGGTACTCAAGTTTAAGACATTACATTTATCTCTATTAAGCATATTTCATTATATTCGATTCAGTTCATCCTTCTAGGCTATTGAATTATTTTTGGAACTTGGGGCTATCATCCAAAATGTTACCTATATATTGTATTTCAAGAGGGAAAAAGTAATTTTTTTCAGACCTAGTCCGTTTTCTTTCTAATATGTGATCTAGGCCCTAGCCATAGCTGTCTCTGTTGAGAACTCTTTCTCTTTCCCTTCCTCCATTTTGGATCCCTTCATATCTCTAACCTGTTCTGGTAAGATCATTCCAGACTAGAAACTTCCAGTCTCCTAACTGACATCCCCTTGTCTGTGTCCTCAAGGGTAGGAAAAACAATCAGATCAATATGAGTCTGATCTCAACCCTCCTTAAAAACCTTATCTTTCTTGATCCCAGAAGTGTTTTGCTGCATAGAAAGAAGGCAGATCTAGAAATTTCAGCAGGATGCTGGCATAACCAGGCATCAAAGTCCTGGGAGTGGCCTTTCTTAAGATCATTGGGAATTCCATTCTCCTTCCAGGGCCTGAAGGTTACTTTGCATGAAGAGATCAACTGGTATCATTTCTCTTCTATCGTGCTTTAGAGATGTAAGACCTGAACTAAGCATGGGGAGGTGGAGAATTGTCAGTCTGGGAAGTATCTAATAATGTTCTACTTTAGGGAGGGAAGTTGCTCTAGTGCCTCTTCCTTATTGTCCCTTTCTCCATCTCTGTGCTCTCTTGAGTGCTTTCAGTTTAGTTACATGACTGTGTTCTATGGTTACCAGAATGTTGGATCAAAGTTCCTATTCCAGCAGTAGATTTTGACACTGCTCAGTCAGTAAACATTTATCAAGTACTACACACTAACATAGGTGTTAACTGTGAAAATTTGATATGCATGCTATCTATGTCTACACGTGAAACATTGATGAAAAATATTAAACAGTCCAGGGTCTATGATAGATGTTTAGGGAGCTCCACTAGAGATCTTTTAACAAATTTCCCTATCCATGACCAATTTTGTATGCCATCATTTGAGCAACAAGGAATCTATATTTATGTAAATGTCACCTGGTCTACATTTGTTCATCTTATTTTCAAGGAAACCATGAATTACTTGGCCATGTTCTGTGGTTTAAACTAGGTAAGCTAAATCTCCCACATTCCATTCCTTTACTAGCCAGTTGATTGAATCACAAAAATGAAATATGATGACATCCGCTAGAGGAAATTCAGCAGGCTGTTTTAGCAATCACCATAAAAATAAGTCTCAGGAGTAAGTTCTAGGTAGCAGGAGCACATAGATGCTAAAAGACTTCTTCAGGATTAGGGATATGGGTTTTAAATCTAAATCACTTTGCATCCAAGCCCAGTGTTCTCTCTGCTATCACACAGTGGCTCCATATCCTCTCTCTCATTAGCATGAATTGAATTAGCAGGAGTAAATTGTCCAATGGTACATCAAGGCTAAGAGGGGTTGGAATAGATGATTTCTGTGGTCCAGTTCAGAGAGCTAGATGACACAGTGGATAGAATGCTGGGACAGAGAGACTCATTTTCCCAAATTCAAACTTGATCTCAGACATTTACCATTTATGTGACTCATGACCAGTCACTTAACCCTGATTGCCTCAGTTTTCTCATCTTTAAAACGACCTGGAGAAGGAAATGGCAAACCACTCTATCGTCTTTGCTAAGAAAACCCCAAATAGGGCCGTGGAGAGTCAGGCATGACTGAAATGATTTGAACAGCAACAGCAACAAAGATCCATTTCAAAACTAGAGATTGATGTGTCTCAGATTCTAGGATTCTAATTGGATTCTAATACTAAAATACTTTGTTCACAATGAACAAAGCCATATCTTATGCACTTGATGGTGGTAGGAGGCAGATGAGGAGTGGAAGAATGGAGGGGAGATGCTGAATACAGACCACCCCATTCACAATTTTTTAAGGGCTGGCCTTAAAGGCTGTAATTTCCTCCAAGTCAAAATTGAGGGAAACCAGGGAAGGTAGAGCGATTTCAATTCCAAAGGCAGTAGAAAGACTCAGATAATGTAAACACTGTGAACAGCAAAAGTTCCATTCAGCAAAGCTGTGTCAACAAATGTTCACGTTGGACTCCAGCAAACTATCCCCTGCCTGATAAGTAAATTGAAAGACTGAAGGTTCATTATTAATTATATTAATCCCTTACATTTGACTAGGACTTTATAAGGTCTTCTACGTACGCTTATTTGTCTGATTCTTAATACAGTCCCTTGAGGTAACCAGAGTAAGAACTGTTACCTTGACTTCCCATTGGAGTTTAGAGACATTTCAGGGCTTCATAATTGAAAAAAAAAACATTAGATCCATAAGAAAAACTTGACAAACCTATGTGAAGGGGAATTCATTACATTCCAAAGCAATCCATTCTACTTTCTCAGAAGTTTTTTATTGGCTCAATCTAAGTGTGCCTCTGTGAAATCTATCCATTACTTCTTATTGCCTGAGGCAAAGCAGAACTACTTTAATTCCCATTCTATAGACTAGACCTTAAGATAATTGGAAAAGCCTATTGTACTCCTCCAACCCAGTCTTCTCCAGGATACATATCTGTTTTTTTTTAATTGTCCTTATATGGAATGAACTTGAGCATATTCTTTGGCTCATTTCCACACTTCTTAGCATCCTTTAGTTTGCCAGTATCCTTCCTAAAACATGGCACCTAGAACCAAATACAATATTTATATCATAGTCTGACTAAGGCACAGTAGGTTGGGAACATTATCTCCTGAGTCCTGGATCCTATGACTCTCTTTATACTACTAAAGATTATATTATACTAGCTTTCTTGCCTGCCATATTGTGCTTTTGGTTCTGATTGAGCTTTCAACACATCCTTTTCAGGCAACTTTGGCATAACCCGTCTCCTCTATCTTGGTCTTGAAAAATTATTTTCTTGAACCCAATTTAAGATTAATTAACTTTTTTCAAGATCATTTCTATAGCACTCCTTCCATGATACAGTGGCAAGAGTATTAGATTTGGAGTCAGTGTACATGAGTTCAAATCTTACCATGTTTATTTATACTTGTTTGACTTTGGACAAGTCACAACTCCTTATCTGTATGATTAGATTAGAAGACATTAAGTTCCCTTCCAACTTGAAGCCTCAAATCTCTTTCTGGTCTTCTGTCTTCCCATTAGGGTTTAGAGACATTGTAGGGCTTTGCAATTAAAACAGCATGAGATCCAAATAAGAAACTTAGCAAAACTATGCTGTATGACTTATAGCATTTGAAGAATCATCAAAATGCAATGCTGGAAAATGCCTTACAGGTGTTTTAGTGTTTTATTTTCTTTTTCAAAAATTGTCTTTATTTTCTTGTCCCATTAATAAACTGTAAAAGAAGGGTGGAATTTTCTATTTATTCAAATGTTAATTGATTTTCCGTTTGAGAATGAGTCTAAAGACACAGTAAGGAAAAAATTATGGAATTATAAGATGTCCTGAGGTTGAATCCTGTCTTTGCTGCCATATGACATTGTGCATATGAGATTTGATCTTTCTTGGCCTCAGTTTTCTTATCTTTAAAATATGAATTGAGACACTGAAAATTTTTTACACTAACTAAATCAAAATAACTAGGATAAAAAAAGGAAAACTTTTCAATGGGAATTTTTGCAAGGGTTAAATATTTGATATGGACTGATATTCAAAATGTATAAGGAATTAATGCATTTTAATGACAACTTTGGTATTTTATATGTATTATGTAATATATATTCTATATTGAACATATAATATATTGTTACACATTTATAATATAATAGGTAATGCATTAAGGTAACAAAGAGAAAAAGGATTAAAACCCAGGTCTTTTGAATTTAGATTATGCCTCCTATGTAACAATTCTTCTCAAAAATCAAATGTAAACTATTAATGACCCTTTGAAATATTGACTTGAATAACAGGTAAAAGATAAGTAAATCAAAATGAATTTGAGGTTTCACATCACTTCTAGTGAAATGAAAGTAATAGTCAATATTAGTGAGACAGTGGAAAAAGAAACCCATTAAAACACTGCTGGTGACATTGTTGAATGGGTCCAACCATACTGGAAAGCAATTTGTAATTATGCTAAAAATATCAGTATAATTTGCATATCTCTGATCTAGAGAAACCTACTGTTAAATTTCAAGGAGATCAAAGACAGCAAGTAATGTATCCTAGACATCTAAATCTCC
Source organism: Bettongia penicillata ogilbyi (assembly GCA_023548195.1). Classification (NCBI taxonomy): domain Eukaryota; kingdom Metazoa; phylum Chordata; class Mammalia; order Diprotodontia; family Potoroidae; genus Bettongia; species Bettongia penicillata. Next base: position 12,521,864 of record JAJHZJ010000426.1, on the reverse strand, counting down.
ATCCATCTATCCTGCTGCTAAGCATTTGTTTTTTTTCATACATATCCCCTTCTCCTTCTTGCTGTGGGAAGAATAACCAAATCAAACCATTGCTTTTGAAAGTGACATGGTAATATATTTCCTTACATGTCCCTAGAATAAAAGATTTCTCCCTGGCCACCAATACCTTATATGTGCTCTCTTCCTCCAATATCATTTAGAATGTAAACTCCTTGGGACTGGTTTGCTTCTGCATTTGTATACTATGTGCCTAGTGAGGTACCTGGCATATAGAAGGTACTTAATAAATTCTTATTAACTATCTAATTAATTCAGCATTCATAAAAGCAATGGTACTTATGAGAGCTAAAGATCTTCCTCACTAATTAATGGGCCTGCCCATTCAGAGAAACTTGATTAAGGGAGACCCACACCTTTTGTTAATTTTCTAATGTAGCACTGGTTCTCAAGGGTTATGATGCCCTCTGGCTTTGAAAAAATGTATAAATACTCTGAGGTATGGTTTTACTTTGGGGGTTTACTCATAGGAAGTGTTTGTTTGGCCAGACAAGATTCTGGGCAGCTGCTAAGGAAAACTGGCTCTGAAAATCCAGATGCTGGTGCTTATCTCTCTGGTAACTATGTATATATGGGCAGACAGTTCAGTCTGTTCATCTGTCAGACAGTTGGAAGCCCTGTCTGTTGATTTTGATTTCTCTGTATTTTCTCTGAAGTTCAGATCCTGGGATAGCAAGCCCTCCTGTGTATGTTGGGGTGCTTGCTTTTACAATAACTGGACTTTTATAATGGCAAAAAACTGGAAAGCAAAGCAATTTCCTGTCAATTAGGAATGAATAAATAGATTGTGGTGAAGGAATACAACGGCAGCTAGGTGTCACAGTAGATAGAAAATAGTTCTTGTAATGAAGAAAACCTGACTTTAAATCTTGCTTCAGTTGTATGTCCTTTGCCAAGAAACTTAACCTCTGTCTGCCTCAGTCTTCATCAAAAATAACAAAAACAGAAAACAAAATAGAGATGACGATATTTATTTCCCAGTCTATTGATGAGGCTTAAAAGTCTTTGTTAACATACGTAATGTGTTCTGCAAATCTTCAAGCACTATATAAAGGCTAATTGATCTTATTATATTAATGCTCCCTAAGACATGATGAATATGAAGAATTTAGGGAACCATGGGAAAACTTAAAATAATGCAAAATGAAATATGTAGCATTAGGAAAGTAATATGCATTGTAATTGTAATAAAGAACCAAAAAAGTCAACAAAATACAAGATAATTATAATTATTAAGTTTTTCTGTAGAGAAGAGAAGAGAAAATTGTGCTTTCTTCCCTCTTATGCAGAAGCAGGGGACCATGGGACTTTGAATAGACCATAAGGAAGATTAGCTGATGTGTTCCTTAATTTTTATGAATGACCCTTCTTTCTTTGTTACAAGAGCTGGCTCTTTATGTAGGGTAGGGGAAATGAAAAGAATGTAAAAACAGAAAATGTTAACAAATTCTCCTTTAAAGGAGCAAAATGGAGGGATTGTATTAAAGGACTAAGTCTGGGTAGCTAGTTTGTTATAGTAGATAAAACAATGAATTTCGAGACTGAGAGTATTGAGTTCAAATCTTGCCTCAGATACTAGCTGTGTGATCTGGAACAAGACACTTAAGCCTTTCTCAAACTCAGTTTTCTTATTCATAAAATGGGGATAAGAGCAAATACCTTTACAGGTGACTGTGAGCATCAGCTATGTTGCATGTATATAGGTGTTTTGAAAATATTTAAATGCTATGTAAATGATAGACATTATTATTATAATCTGAAGGCAGAAAAATTCCACCTCTACCTATCAATATCTGTCATTTGCATAATATTTTTATTTGCAAAACACTTTCAATGTTATTTAATTTTATTCTTGTTGCAATTTTGTGAGTTAGCCAATGCAGATATCATTATCTCCATTTTATAGAAAGAGGGAAAAAAAGTAACTGTGGCTAAATGAGTTTAAATGATTGGCCCACAGAAAGATATATAGCAAGTTCTGGAGATGGGATCCAGACCTTGACTGCAAGTACAATGTTCTGTCCTCTTCACCATGTTAATTATATATTGAGAGGCTATTGTTATTAAAAGTTGGATAAGCAGTTTAACAGTACTGACATATCCAGGGACTTAATTGACTTTTTTTTGATGGTTCTATAATAGGATCAGTTGAAAAAAATGGAAATATTTAACTCAAAGTTAAGAGGAGACTTAGGCAGGATATAGCTGCTGCCTTCAAATATTTGTTCTGTTGGGCCCTAGAAGGGAGAACTAAGAGTAATGGGGGAAATGAGAAGAAGCAGATTTCATTTCAAAATAAGGGAAACATTTCCTCAACTGTCTCCAAATGCCATGGGCTTCCTTCAGGGTTAGACCCTCAAGGGCTGTTCTTGTGGCAGTTAACCCACTACCACATAGGGCTAGAACAGGTGGAGTCATACTTTAGACACAGATTGGAGTATATGATCTCTAAGGGGACTTCTAACTCAGAGGTTCTATTACTTGTACTAAAGAGGAGTGGCCAGGATTTCTGACGTGGCCATTTACTTCCTGTGGGGAAGGTTATTATTGATCTCTTTGGTTTTCCATGGGAAGGCATCGGCAGATTGTGACCTATCTCAGTGGCTCTTTTGCAGAATTGTAGATTTTGAATTGGGAGAGCCATTGGAGGTCATCTAGCCTAACCCATTCATTGTAGTGGTGAGGAAAAATGAGACCCAAGGAAAGAAAATGACTTGTCTAAAGTCACACATAGTAGCATTATATAAATACTAGTAATGATGATGATGATGATGATGATGATGATGATGATGATGATGATGATGATGTTGATGATGATAATGATGATGATGTGGCAGAGCTAGAAATTTTCCTGTCCACTTCTGATTTCAGACTGAGCACTCTTTCCATTGTATTACTCTTCCTTTACCTTCTCCCACCCTCAGTTGTGCTTCCTCATTCTGTGTATGTTTGTCAGGTATCACTACCGTAAGTATTAGGAAGGGGCTGACATCTTTCACTCTATGCTCATGTTAACTTTTCCCTCTTTCAAATACCTGCATTTCCCTTAATGATTGCCAATTCAAGAACCAGGCTTAGTTTAGGTGGAAAAAATAGCAAATGTGTATTGCCATAATAATAATACTGATAATAATCCAACATTTATGCAGAACTTTAAGGTGCGTTTGCAAAACACTTTACATGTGTTATCTCATTTGATTCTCACAGCAATCTTGTGAGGTATGGGTTATCTTCATTTTACATCTGAGGAACCTGAAGCTCAAAGAGGCTAACTGATCCACCCACTTTTACACACATAGAAAATTCTTAAGGCAAGATTCAAATCTTCCTGAATCTAAGGCCAACATTTATGGATTGTTCCATGAATAGGACTGGACTTTGAAAGAGAACACATAGGTTGAGCCACTTATAAACTGTGTAACCTTGACTAAATCATTCCTCTTTCCTGGATCTTACTTACTCGAAACCTTTTATAAAATGAGTGATATTGTACTAAATGATTTTTAAAATCTTTTCCCATTTTTCATACTAAATGATTATGTAAAGATGTAATTCATTAGCATTCTTACTAAAGTCAAACAAGTGTCTGAGAATAATATTATTCAAATTGACATAAGCTTTTTTAATCAATAAGTTCTCCAATCTGAGTGGTTTGTTTCACATTTTTAATCTCAGTCTTAGGTCTAACCTGACCCCTTCTTAATTTGGGGCACAAGTTTCAGCTCCCTCTTGCTGCTTGTATGTCATGTGTAAGAAATTGAGTTCCTAGTCCAATGAAAAACAACTAAAGAGAGGAGATAAGCAAATTTTTGTCCCTGAATAGTCATAGAAAGAGAAACAAAACAGCACTTAACAGTGCTGGGTATTTGAGGCAGCCTTTCAGACAAAAGGCATGCCATCAAATTCCCTCCCCACTTCCAAGTTTATGAATCATTTTCCATCCACACTACATTCTTTCGACTTTTCCATCACATCTCAAAGAACCTCATCCACATGTTGATCCCACAAGATTAAATCAGCCTTGGTGCTCATATCACATTAGTACTCCATGCCCTGGGACTGCTCTCATTGTAAGGCAGGAGCAAATAGCTCCCCTCAAAGCCTCCATTAAGGAAAGAACCCAGGCCAGTCATTTCTTTATTTCCCACCATGCTGCTCTCCTTTGGACTTCTCCATCATGTCCCTACTGGGTACCTTTTCCTCTTCCTCCACCTTCTTTTTCATCTTCTTCTCATCTATTTTCTTTCCCTGTTAGATTGCAAGTTCCATAAGTATAGGTATTGTCCTTTGTCATATTTGAATTTGCAGTGTTTAACACAGTGCCTGGCACATAGTAGAAATGTCGTGTTTATTGGCTGACTAAATCTTTACTAACCACTTCAGGACATGGAGCCATCAGTAGAAATGTAAAGGTGGGGCATGAGAAGTGCTAGCACTCTATAGATGTCAAGTCTTCTTATATATTCATATAATCGCCTTATAGGTTTATTCAAATCTAAGACTTTGAAATTACTTTCTAGCTTTCAGAAAAAGAAATGAGAGCACATCTATCAGTTCTAAAACTCAAATCTCCTCAACTCACTCCGTAAGATGAAATCCCAGCCAGGATGGTGGGTTTTTAACATAATTAGGCCACTTTTCACACGAAAGTTTTAGTTAGCAGTGAGAATTCCATAGGCATAGAGTCTCAGGGTTGAAAGGAGTTTCAGATTTCATCTAGTCTAAAGCACAAATAAGCAGAAATCCCATCAACAACACTGTCTACAAAGAATCAGCCATCTTACTGCTTTAATACCTGTAGGTATGAAAAGATTGCTACTACACAGGGTATCCGAGAATCACAAAATTTTAAATTTGGGAGAGAATTTCGGAGTCATCTTGTGCAATCTGAATGGGAATGAGACTCCCCACTAAATATATATCTGATAGGCATCATCAAATATTTGCCTGAAGACCACTAATTAGGGAAGACCCCCTGCTTTCTGAGGCAGGGTTTTCTGTGTCTGAATAGTTCCAATTGTTAGACAGATTTTCTTAACATCTGCTTCTATGATTTGATGAAAATTCTTTTTTCTATTCTTTCACAGTTCCCATTTTAAGGAAGATTTTCTTCACATTAACTAGAAATTTCTCCTCACTTCTAATCATACTAAGCTCCTCATTGCCATAAAAAACAGCCTCTTTAGGGGATGCGATGAAGTATAATAGATAAAGTATCAGGTCTAGAGTTAGGAAGACATGAGTTCAAATCTTTACTCAGACACTTAATGACTGTGTGACACTGGTCTAGTGATTTAATCTGTCTTCCTCAGTTCCCTCACCTACAAAATGAGGGTGACAATAGCACTCACTTCCCAGATTGCTGTGAAAAATCAAAGATAATCTTTGTAAAGAACTTAACACAGTGCCTGGCACAGCACATCCTAACTACTTAATGAATGCTTGTTTCTTTCCTTTATCAGATCATTCTCTAGTTGATGCTGTAAGACTTCAAATCACAGACTACAAGGATATTAAACAATCAAAATTTCAAGTTGCCCAGAAAATGAGAGAAAGATGCAGTTAGTGTAAGATGACTGTAGCAATTTCTTCCAATCTATTTATGTAATCCTCTTCTTTTCCTACTATTGCCATCTACTTACTTAACAGTTATGCTCCCATTTTGTCTTCATGGCTTCATTTACTGACTCATAGTCTGCCTCTTAGATCAATCCCCGATCAAGGAATAATCATTTATTAAGCACCTACTATGCATCAGACACCATGCTAGGTACTGGGGATCAAGGACAAAAATGAAAAGAATCCCTGTCCTCAGTAAGTTTATGTTCTACAGGAGGAGATAATACATGCAAATAAAATACATACAATATTAACGCAAAGAATGCAAAGAATGAGAAATAACATTAGGGAAAGAAGTCATCATACTTGGATTTAATACTGAAAAAAATCAGAGATTTTAAGGATTAGCCGTGAGAAAGAAGAACACGCTAGATGTTGGAGAGAGCCGGGACACAGGTACAGAGTTGAGAAATCAAGTACTGTGTTCAAGAAATAGCAAGAAGGTTAAATTATGGTTAGCATATAGGGGGCATTAAGAAGAGAGCAAAGAAAATGAGGCTCATTATAATCCTTAAGAATTCCAATATTCATATTTATAGCTTCTTTACCAATATTATTAATTTGACAACTCCCTCAATTACGAAAATTTCCTCTTTACCATATTTTGACTAAACATACTTCCAATTTTATCACCTCTCTTTTAACCTCTACAAGGAGGTTAAAGAATCAAATTTCTATTCTATTCCTCTACTAGAACCTCTGATAGCTTTCCCTTTTAGTCCTATTAGATCTATTTCATCCTTATCTTGATAGAGTGTAAAAAAATTTCCATTTGAAGTAAGAGAGTGACCATGGTCAAATCACTCTTAGTCTTAGTTTCCTTGTTTTGAAATGCCTAGAAATTATCTAAAGTCCTTTACAATGCTAAGTCTATGATGATTCAGTGACCATAGGTTTTGTCCTCTTTGTACCAGTGTGTCTCTCTCACTTTGTCAACACTTGCCTTCTTATCAAGCCTTAATCAGATTTTTTTTCACTTTAATTTTGAATCAGCTACAATGCTAGAGTGTCTTGCTCTTCTTTACTGCCCCAAAGATAAAAAGCTCCACCACACACACACACACACACACACACACACACACACACACACACACACAATAGCTTTTGCCACTTTCAACCTATTGTTTGAATTCCCTGAGTAAACCTAGACATCTTTCCCCTGCACCTCTATTCTTACTCCACGTCTGCTGCGAATTACAGGAGATCACTCAATCCTTCGATCTGAATTAATTTTACCCACTATCAATGCAGAGTACATAGTTTGGAGGTAGCATGGTACAGGAAAAGACATGCTGAACTTAGAGATCTGAGTTTCATTCTTAGCATGGCCATTTGAAGGAGGATTGGGTTTCCATGAATCAAAAGCTTCTTTCAGCTCTAAAATAATGATCTGTATTCAACTAGGTCATCATTGTGGCTGAATAATTCCAGAAACTCTGAGTTGGAGAACACCTCAGAGGTCATTAAATCCAACAAGGATGCCTAAGTAGAAATTTTCTTTCTCTATATCATTGACAGTTTGAAGACTAACAGAGGCAGTTAGGTGGTACAGCGAGTAAAGGGCTGAATTTGGCATCAAAAATAACCAAGTTCAAATGTCATCTCAAACTTTTACTAGCTGTGTCTGCCTCAGTTCCCTCATCTTAATAATGGAGACATTAGTAGCATCCACTTCCCAGGGTGGTTATGAGGATCAATTTAGATAATATGTTAAAGAATCCCGGCACATCATAGGTGCTTTAAAATGCCTCCTCTTCATATCAAACCATCTCCGGTCCCTACGGGAGTCAAATCAATGATACTTTCCTTTTGTGAAACATCATGGCCAGAGTGTGGGCCCAACCGCCTTTAATACCAGTGCATTGCCATTTCAAATTTACCCTATGTATGTTTATCCTGGTTTGTGCATGGTTTCTTTCCTACTGTGAGCTCCTGGAGAAACAGGGACCAGCTTTTTTCCTTTCTTTGTATCTGCAGCATTTAGCACAGTGTTTAGCCTGACAACACACTGCAGGCACTTAATACCTGTTTGTGACTGACTGGCCTGAGCAGAATAAAATAGAGTTGTCCCTTAATATATTCTGGATTCCATGTCTCAAAGAGTAACAATTACAGTAACTTTAGATCACATTAGTTTTTTCTTCCCCTCCCTTCTTTCTCCCCCCTCTCTCTTCTCTCCTCTTCCCTCTCTTCTTCCCTTCCCTCATCTCCTTTCTCCTCCTCTCTTTTCCCCCTCCCTCTTATCCCTTCCCCTCCTTTCTTTTCCCCTCCCCTCCTCTGTCCATCTCTTCCTCTTCCCTTCTTTTCTTTCCCTCTATTCTTTCCACTTTCTTTTTGGGTAAAATGACATCCCACCACTCTACTCATATAGTCTTGATGATTCATTCCACATCCACAGTGATTGCTCCCCACTTTTTCTCTTCTCCTCATTGCACTAAGAGTACCCCACTCCCCCACATGTATGAAAGGTGACTTAGCTTCTTACTTCACTGAGGGTATTTGGACTACATGACATGAATTCCTTCAGCTCTCTGCTCAGCATCATCACTCTCATCTTTCCTTCTTGTCCTTAAAAGCACATTCCTATTAGTCTCTAATGCAAATCCTTTATCCTTCACCCTAGAGCTTGCCTCACTCTACTACCTCCAAGATCAAGATTCCCTCATGCAGTCCACACTTCCATGAAACCTATTCCTTGACACAGACCCTTTTAGGTCTACTTAAAAGCAAGTTTGCTTCTAAACGATCCAGTAAAATTCTTCCGTTAGTCAATCAGCCCCTTCTACCTATTAGCCATTTCTCTTTTCTTCATCGACAAACATGTTGAAAATACTTTATATTTTATTCAACCTAATCTACTAAACATTTATTAAGCACATAGCATGTGTAAAGTTTTGTGACAGACACTTGAGAAAGAAATAGAGCATTAAAATAGTCACTGATCTTAAGGAACTCATGGTCCATTGGGGGAACATATAAACAGAGAAATAGAGACATGATAATTTGAGAAGTGAGAGAGAACAAATAGGTCATGTCTTCTTAATAATAAGTGTCCTTTAAAAATAAATTTTAAATGCTGCAATGTCAATAAGACTGAGTTCAAATCTTCTCTGTGATACTATCTGTGTCACCTTGGATAAATCATTTGACCTCTGTCAGACTCAGTTTCTTTACCTATAAAATGGAGACAATAGTATCTACATCACAATGTGGTTAGGAGGATCCAATGATTAACATCTAAAGTATTTTGAAAAAACTTACTATGTAAAAATGCTAACTATGAAAGGCCATCCAGTGCACTAGAAAGAGCTCTAGACTTGTCATCTGAAGACCTAGAGACAGTCCTAGTTCTATTGATTACCAACTAAGTGACCTTATTATCACCTCTCTCAAACTTAGAATCTTTATCTCTAAGATGAAAAGAATATTAACTGTGCTACCTACTTCACCAGATCATTGTAAGGAAGGTTTGTCATAACCTATATATCACCACGTATTTGGTAACTTCCATTATTTTTCTTGACAGGTACATAACATGGAATCTTTTCATCTGCACTCATCCTGTCCTAGATTGATTTACAGCTGGAAGGGTCTAGTAGACTGTTAAAATCTGTTGTTATAATTGGGTAGTTAGGTGGCACCATAGACAGAGCACTAGAAGCCAGGAACACTTGAGTTCAAATCTGGCCTTAGATACTTACCAGGAGTGTGTGACTTTGGGTGAGTCGTTGACCTCAGTTTCTTCAACTTTCAAATGGGAATCATAATAGCACCTATCTCCTAGGGTAGTTGTAAGGAACAAAATAGATAATATTTTTAAAATGCCTGTCACAAAGTATGCATTATGTAAGCACTAGTTATTATTATTAAAAGAGGCAGTGAGGGGCTAGTGAAAAGAGCATTGATCTTTGAAGTCTAGGCATCTGCCCTAGCTCTGATCCTTATTGATGGAATGGGCTAGGATAAATCACTTTCCCTCTGAGGATTAAGTTCCTAATTTATAATAAAGGGATAATCACACTTGCACTCCCTACCTCTCTGGGGTGATATAAGGATACCACTGGAATTCTTCAAGTAGTTGATAAATGTGAGCTCTATTATTAGCATCATCTAAATTCAATCTCCTCATTTTATAGAGAAAAGGAAGCTCAGGGAGGGAAAATGATTTACCCAAGGCAATGGAGCAAGGCAGGAGAAAGATTGGAAACATAACCCCGGCCTTCTGACCCCAATCCCAGGGATTGTTTGCTTTATTCCTTGAAGAATCTTCCTGTCCCTGGTCATGCCCCAGTTCTTTGATTTTATTTTCCTTAGAAACATCTCTTAGTGCCCACAAGCCATTCTATTCCAAACACATTCTGATATCTGGAAATATATATATACACATACACACACAGGCATACATGTGTGTGTATGGTATGTATACACATGCATATATGTATATGTATGCACACACATATATTTATGTTTACATGTGTATATATGTATATGTATACATACATATATTGTGCATGTGTGTATAATATAAATATACATATATACACACACATATATATATATATATACATGTACATACATATATTCTCACGATTGTAGGCTGAAAATGGAATCTTTAGGGAAGTGGAAGAAGGGGGCTACTGGAGGCTGGCCCATCAACTTTAAAACATGATGAGCCACTGATCAAAATTATTAAGCATTAAGCATTGTTGACATGAAGACTAACCTAGCATTTATCTCCCAGTGACTTTAAAAATAGAACTTCTTTCCTTTGTGCCAGAGGCAAAGCAGTAATTTAGATAATTGAAACTCTGAAATGTATAGAACAAGAATCACCATGATTTTCACACTTTTTCATCTCTGTTTATCTATGTCTATATACACATATATGTATATACATACACACACACATATATACACATCTATAATATTATCACATTATATTTGCATATACATATGCATATATATAATTCTAGTTTAATGTAGCTATTTACTTATTTGCCTATATTTATTTTTTTCTCCTTGGAATAAATACACACAATCCAAAGAGGAATATTTGCTTCCACAAAAGCCAATGCTGAGGAAAAGCCTTCTAACCATAGAAGTTATATGGTAGTAGGAACTCCTGTCCCTTTAGTGCTTTAAGGTTTGCAGCACTCTCTCCTCACCATGCCTCACCCTTCCTGGAGTTAGGTCAACAATATGAAGATTGTCACCCCATTTTATAGATGAGAAGATTGAGGACCCAAGGTGAAAAGAGTAACTTATGCAAGATGAAATAAACTTTCAGGTGTACCTTGAAAGCATCATAGTTCTCAGATAACAAAATCATAGACTTAGAAAAGGAAGGGATAATAAAGATCATATCACTTAATTTGTTTTTATACAGATGAGGATATGGAGATCCAGAGAGGCTTAAAAAATTAACTCAAGGTCATTCAGGTAGTGAATGGTACATCTGGGATTCAGACCAATGTTCTCTGACTCCAAATCCAGCATGCTTTCCCCCATTATGAGATAACCAAACTATCTCAAAATCCTTATCTATTACATGGGGATAATAATTCCAATATTATCACCCTTGAAAGATCATTGTGAGGACCAAATTAGACAGCTGGATTGTGCCATGGATTATTAAAACTGAAGCCACAAAGTCCTGGTTTGAATCCTAATTCAGAAATATACAAGCTCTTGGCAAGTAATCTAATCTCCAGTCACTCCCTGCCTCAGTTTCCTTCTCTTTGAAATGTGGATTATAATAGCACCTACTTCCCAGGGTTGGTGTGAAACTCAAAGAAATATTTGCAAAGCAATTTGAAAACCATAAAGAGCTATATTAATATTAATCATTATTGTTATAAATGATCTATGTTTCTTAATCTCAAATGTGTTAAGTATTCAATCATCATCTTCATTGTCATTGAAGTGTATAGAATATTGAAATGGATCCTTCCATCCAAAGACTGAAGATTCTTGATCTAGAGGTAACATTGATTAGGGTACATGCAGACTTAATAAAACATGAGTTGACTGAAGAGAAATAAAAGTGTACTGGAATCATGGGGGCCATACCTCTGAGTTATTACCAGAGCTATAGAAAGTCAGCAAGGTCCCCCACCCTCTTATGCCCTCTCTGTCTGGCAGATACCAATTCTGTTACTGTCTCCCCCAACCCCACAGGCCTCCAGGCTCTGTTCTCCAGGATCTCACCAGCAGATGAAACATTTAGTCCCTACAGCAGATCATGGAGGTGCCCTAGACATTACTTCATGCCTCATTGGTTCACAATGTTATTAGATTTTTGCAAATGGTCAAAGAGTAAATTCACTCAGAAAGGGTCTTCCCAAGGGCAATGATGCATGGAATTAGAATGATTGAAAAATCACCCAGATCTGTAGGTCTCCAGAAGGGGTAGCTCTGAACTTTCTGGGTTTATTTATCTGAAGAAAACATTGCTGAAGGGCCTGGCTCTTCCCATCTTCTCCATCAGTATTTCCAATCTTAGAGCTGCCTCCTGGCCAGGAGGCTCCTTGAAAGGACACTTGTCAGCTCTTGGATTTAGGTGAGACAGGAAATTGCAGGATTTGCTAAAGGGGGAAAACATAAAGTACAAGAAAGCGTTAGTGGATTTTTTGTTAATAAGAGGGGAAGCAACATCATTTCCTACAAGGACCTCTGGATTTGGACTTAGAAAACCTGAACAGCAGCTGAATCAAATGTGCCACTTCAGGAGTATCACTTAAATTCTCTTGATTGAATCTTCTATTCATCTGTCTTTTTGACTCCCTGTTCCTTTTCTCTCCTCTTTTGCCCCTTCCTTTCCATCCCTCATCTCTCCTTCCTCCTTTCCTCTCACTCCCTCTATTCTCTCTCCCTCTCCCTCCCTCCTTCACTCTCTACCTCTCTGTCCTTCCCTCATTCTTTTCCTCTCCCCATTCCTTAATTCCCCCTCTCTTTCCTTCTACCTCCCTCTTTCCATCCCTCTCCTTCCTCCCTCTGCCTCCTCCCTCCTTTTCTCTGTCTCTGCAGTGGAACACAAATACAAAGGATGCAGTGGAAAGGTCATGGAATTGACAGTAGGGAGATGATCAAATCCCAGCTTTGTTACACCTTGCACAAATCACTTAACCTCTCTGGGTCTCAGTTTCCTCATCTGTGAAGCAAAGGCTAAGTATCCTCTAATATTCCTTCCAGTACTAAATCCATGATCCCATGTGTAGTCAATACTCCATCAACTTCCTTCCCTGAGACAAATTTTTCATCCTGGGACAAAGGATTAGTTGCCCTACTCTAGTTCGTAGTTCTATTTATGAGTACAGCATCTGACTATGGATCACATAAAATACTCAAAAGATTCACAGGCACATCACATAATGTCCTTAAAGGCCTCTCTGGAGTTATAATTAAGTGGGCCATACACTATAATATGTAATAAAATGGGGCGGGGAGGGGAGAAAAAAAAACGATACAATGACTAAGTTCCTACATGACCCTTGAAGACTTCTACTTGCTTTTCCACATTCAGTAGTTCTGACAAAGAAGATGATTTATCTTTCAAGATATTTTAGAGCTAAAGATATTACAAATTTAAATAAATAAATATTTACCTTGAGATGGGTATGAGTGGAAAATGACACATATAATCAGTGCCATAACCCCATCTATGTTTTCTCCATAATTGCACATCTTGTTCACTCACAGGTGCTTGGCAAAAGGAATTCTGGTTTGTGGTGTGTGGCCTTAGCTGATATAGTTACCCGTGTGCCTACTTCTAATACCATTTTTATCTATAAAATATGGACTGTCACACTTGCCTGCAGAGCTTCGGATCAGCCTGTGAATCTTGGTTTTCTCGTCAACCACATTAGATTGGATGACATTCATTTAACACTTGACATTCAACATTCCTTTAGCTAGCACCTATTGTGTTCAATCCTCTGTGAGCTTGTATGTGGAGAATTCACAGATAAATAAAAATATTTTGTGTTTTGAGGTATTTTAAGACTTAAAAAATATTCTCTTCACCATAACTCACAGTAGACTATGCAATCCTTGAGAGAAGAGTCTGTTTTTGCCTTTCTTTGCATCCCTAGATTTTAACTCAGTGCCTAGAATATAGCAAATCTTTAATAAATATTCTCTGTCTTTATTGCCTGACTATTAGAAGTTTGATTATTATTGCCTTCATTTTGAAGATGAGGAAACTGAGGCTCAAAGAAATATAGTGACATTCACAATTTCCAGTGTTCCCACTGTTACGTCCAGGGTCCCAATCTTAAAGGATAGCATAGCCTGTGAAGGAGATAAGACATCTATACTTATAACTATAATGTAAAATTATCAACACCAAGGAGGGGGCATGCCAATCATATCCTGGTGCAGCTTAGAAACTGAAGGAAGCATCTTCCTGATGCAAAGCATGTTGATTTAGGGCAAGAGCTCCTGTGGGGAATGCCGAAAAGAAAGTAATTTATTTCAGGGTATTAGATGTGGTTTATACCAGTAAGAGGCCTCTGATAATTTGATAGCAAGCTAATGAATGTCCACTAAAACAAAGTATGTAAATTATCAATGTTGTGCATGCCATTGGGGCCTACAGAAAACAAAATTGTGTGTGTGTGTGTGAGTGTGCATGTGTGTGTGTTTCTTTACTTTTCTTGGCATTTGTTCCATTCGGATGTATGCCTTTAAGCTACATCCCTGATCTGTGTCCCTTGGAAAACTGAGATCTTAGCACTCTACTAGTTTCATCTATTCAAGGCTGGGAATCTAGGCATATGTAGATCATGGACTGGAGTACTATCACACTCTGGGAGAACATCCCCATTGTCCAGAAGGGAATGGAGTTACAAAAATACTTCAGTAGGATGTACCAGCAAATTGAGCCCATGCTCTGATCACACCTGTGGCAGGGGAAGTAGTAGAATACTACTACATAATCTCATCACTAATGATGAGATTAGAGGCAGCTTGTCTACTGAGTGGATAGAGTACCTGGAATCAAGAAGGCCTGAGGTCATGTACCCAAAGGGCTATAAAACTACACACCCTTTGACCCAGACCACTTCTAGGTCTATATCCCAAAGAGATCATAAAATGGGAAAAGGACCTACATGTCTAAAAATGTTTATAGCAGCTCTTTTTGTGGTGGTCAAGAACTTGAAATCGAGGGGATGTCCATCAATTGGGGAAAGGCAAAACAAGTTATGGTATATGAATATAATGGAATAGTGTTGTTCTATAGGAAATGATGAGCAGGAGGACTTCAGGAAAACCTGGAAAGACTTACATGAACTGATCCTAAATGAAGTAAGTAGAACCAAGAGAATACTGAACACAGCAACAACAGTATTGTGCAATGACTAACTTTCATAGACTTGGCTCTTCTCAACAATGCAAAGATCTAAGACGATACCAGAAGACTCATGATGGACAATGCCATCCACATCCAGAGAAACAACTATGGAGGCTGAATGAAGATCAATTCTTCTTTCTCGTAGTTCCTCCTATTTTTTCTAATTCTCCCTTATATCATGACTAATGAGAAAATATGTTTAATACGTATGTATATGCAGGGCCTAAATCAGATTGCATGATATCTTGGGAAGGGAGGAGGGAAAGTAAAGAGAAGGAGAAATTTAAAACTTAAAAGCTTATGGAAGTGAATGTTGAAAACTAAATAAATATTTTTTAAAAGGAAAAAAAGATCTGAGTTCAAATTCAGCTTCAGATACTTACTAGCTATGTGACCCAAGGCAAGTCACTTAATCTCTATTTGTCAAGATGGTAAAATGGGTATAATAACAGAAACTATCTTGAATAGTTGATGTGAGGGTCAGATGATATAATACTTGTAAAAATGACTTGTCACAGTGCCTGGTACAGAGTAGGTGCTACATAATGCTATTCCCTTCATTTTTGCAGTGACTGAAGACTGGTCTTCTTCCCTCATGCTTGTTACATACTTCTACCACACTTGCTACATACCTTACACATCTGTGCCTTCTGCTCTCCTAAGGAAGTATCTTTAGGAGAGGGATCCAGACTGGTAAAAATAGAAAAAAAGATAGTTATATATTTAAGCTTAAGGTAAAAGAGTGTAATGATTCTGGACAAGGAAAGAGAACTCTTGGCTGGAGAGGGACTGGAAATAATTATGATGAGGAGACATTAAAGCCTCACAGACAGTTGGGAGACCAGTAGAGTATTGAGAAAGCACTCTGTAAAAGATGGATGCTATTATTTCTTTGATATGCTAAAAATTTTCATTTTTATTAATGTAAATGCTCCATGCTTGAGTACAAGGATTATTTTGTTTTTGTCTTTTTCATCTCTAGTGCCAAGTAGAGCATCATACATGAAAGGTGTTTAATAACTGTTTGCTACATTGGTTTGAATGGAAATTCCAGTCTCCGTATGTCTTCTGAGAGGGCATACCTGAGGTATAGCCTGAAATAAGGCATCACCTGATAACCTTTCTGTCCTAGTCATCTTATGCCTGGAGTATTGTGTCCAGTACTGGGTACCACATTTTAGAGAAGATATTGATGACCTGGAGAGCATCATGAAGAAGACAACTACAATGTTGAAGGACTTTTGATATACCCCTTATGAGGATTTTTTGAAGACATCAGAAATTTTTAACTTGGAGAAGGTAAGATTTAATGGAGGTTAAAGTGGTGATAGATGGTCTTCACATACTTGAGAATATCTGGTTGGATAGAGAAGGATTTGACTGGTTCTCATTTCTTCAATAAGGCAGAACAACAAATAAGTAGAAGTTGCAAATTTAATCTTGGCATCAGGAAAGTTTTCTTAATAATTAAAACTGTTTAAAAGTAACATGAGATGCCTCAAGAGAAAACAGATTCTGCCTCACTGGATTTATGAATAAGACAAATTAAAAAAGAAAACAGCAACCCATATCTAATGAACTCAGTCATGATCATCAAGCAAAGGAAGCATGACCAGTTTTCAGGTACCTTATAGTGAAGAGTCCTTTGAGTGGAACAGGTTGCACTAGATCAGGAGTGGGGAGCCTGCAGCCTCAAGGCCACATGTGATCTTCTAGGTCTTTGGGTGAAGCCTTTTGACTTAGTTCAAGTTTTACAGAACAAATTCTTTTTATTAAGGGGATTTATTCTGTGAAGTTTGGATTCAGTCAAAGGACTGCACTTGAGGACCTAGAGGGCCACATGTGGCCTCAAGATCACAGGTTCCCCACCCCTTGTACTAGATGGTTCCTGGGGTTTCTTCTACCTCTGAAATTCTATGATTCTACTATTCTATTGATGCTCCAAATCTGGTCCTTGGATGATGAACACAAAGTCTATTCTGGGACGGTACTTGATGTTTTATCATAATGGACAAAAATAGGAGTTGGGATTCCACTGGCATCTTTTTTGGTCATTTTTCAATCAATTAAATAATCAACAGTAATCATTCATTAAGCACTTGACATATGACATATAATATGTTACGTGCTTGGCATACAAAGAAAAGACCAAAAACCACCCCAGTCCTAAAGGGGCTTTCATGAAACTTGAAGGAAACCAGAGCTTATAAGAGGCAGAGCTAAGGAGAGAGAACATTCTAGGCACGGGGTAATACTAATGTGAAGGTATAGAAATAGAAGATGAGGAATAGAAAGCAGAAGAGTATGAATAGACTACAGAGTGAATAAGTGAAAGTTGAAAAGAAACCACTTGAGGCTTGATGTCAGAACAAACTCACAAAACTTCCTAAGAATTAGAGCTGACCAAAATGGAGTGGTGTGGATCAGGGTCTGGTGGCTTCTCTTTCATTAAAGGCAGGATGGCCTCATATTCACGTATGAGTTTGACCAAAAGGCCCCTGAAGTTCCTTCTTACTATCATATTCTGTGATTCTGTGTAAGAGGAGGAGAAAGGAAGTGACCAGAGAGTGACAGTCTTCAAGTGGCAAACAGAAGGGGTTATATTTGATTCCACAAGTGATAATGAAGCTTAGAAGATGCTAATAAGAGTAGGAGGGTGGAGGTTATTATAATGATTATGAGAATTAAGACAAGGATGATCATTAACAGAAACAAAATACCAAACATTATTTGGGTTCTACCAAAAACATCATCAAGGAAATGTATGATCCAAAAAGGAAATGGTCTAGTTATACTTTAAAAATGAAAGAGAATAGACGTGGTCAACATTGTTAGCCACAAGAGTAAAAGAAAAGTAAAGTTAACCCTCCAATGCCATGGATGAATAAAGATATATAGAAGGGAATGATCATGAATTTCAAAGGATGATAAGGCCTAAGGCAGAAAGGGAGTTTCCTTATTTTACACACCGGATTCTTTAAAGTATTGAATTTAGGGGTGTTTCCCAAGGACGGAAACACAAAGTGGAGGGCATGGAAACTAGAGTAATGGATTTGGAGACAGGACAGGAGAAGCCACATGTTACCTTGTTTAAGCAATTTAATCTTTCAAAGATACAGTTTCTTCTTCCATAAAATAGGAATAGTGATATAGCTTCAGAAGGGATTGTAAGGAGTTAATGGCATCATAATAAATTAGGTAGCCATGTTGTTTTGTTTCAAATCTAATCTGTTGCCATATTACAGAACATAGAAAAGAGAATCGTGAGAGCATAGATTTAGAGCTAGAAAGGACTCATTTTTCCTTGAAGATCTACAAGCTCTGGTCAATGTGATAAGTTGGGTTAATGACCCAGAATCTGATTGCATAATCTGATTCACTTGGACTATAACTCACCTCAAAGGACATAGGCTGGTTCCTTCAACTCTCTTAATCACAAATCAGATCATCTCTTGGGTGACTGATTAATAGATTGCATGGTCTATAGCTATGATGACAGCTAAAAATAAGCAGCCTGAAAATGGTTGATTTGGGACAGAATCTACACATCACTAGAATGGTCAGTAAATATGCTCAATTAGGAAGAAATACAGCAGTGCAATTAATCAGTTGGGGTCAGTAGAAAGCAACCAGCCCTTTGATGACTGAGTGCTTCAATTTTTACTCATTATTCTGAAGTGATTCATTTAAGAAAACTATCTTGAGGACCTACTGTGCGCTGAGTATAATGCTAATACCTGCAAGATAAAGGAGTTAGGATACCTACCCTTGAAGCCCTGATTCTACTAGTAATGTGGCACTGAGCAAATCTCTTCTCTTCTTTGAGTTTTGGTTTCTCCGTCCAAAAAAGGATAAAACATACTTGCAATATTCATATCACTGGGTTGAAGTGAGGAAAGTGTTTTGTAAATCTGTAAAAATATATTGGGAAATATGAGTTGCTTCCATGTTTAACAACACTGATAACCAATGTATTGGACTTGTGATTTCAGTGGTACAGGGATACTCCCTGCACAAAAGCAGGTAGAACCTTCTCTGCACCTTACAGTCTTAGAGAGTAGGCCAGGGCACTGGAAGAAGTAACTTTCCTAGGATCACATAGTCAGTATGTGTCTTCTTAAGACTTGAAAGGAGATTGTTTTGGCACTAATTCTATCTTCTGTTATGTCTCACTACTTCTAACAACAGCAGCAGTAGAAGCAAGAACAGCTACCACTCCTAGGCAACTTGTTACCCCCCCTGCTTAAATAGCATCATAGGTCCCAGAGGAGGTTATTGAAGGGCAAAATAATTTCAGGTGGGTGATCAGTAAGGACTATCTGAAAGAAGTATGGCTTGTTCTGGACCCTGAAGACAGGTCAATTTAGATAGACATAGATGAAGCTTGGAGTGCAAATTGAACAATTATGCCGCAACAGAAATAAAGATAAAGTCTTTAGAGAAATATATGACTATCCAATTCAAGGGCAGAGTGCACCCAGGAAAATGATGGTAGATAAGATTGGAAAAGTAAGTTGGAGCCACTTTGTGGAGCGTCTAGAATGCCTGGCTTAAGAATTTTTACTTTATTTAGTAAATCCATGGTCTGAAGCTCACATAGAAATGGGGGCCACTAGAAATGAGGACCATTAAGTCATACAGGAGGATTCCTGCAGACTACATATTGACTTAGAAAACTGCATGTTTAAATTATATTCTATCCTGTTTTTATTTATTTTATTAAACATTTCTTAAATATATTTTTATCTGTTTCTGGTGTATTCTGGAATGTGGTCCACCTACCACATACTTGACACTCAGGACCATTGGGCAGAAGTCATTGGGCGGGTCAATGCTTACCCTGGCAATAGTCTCCTCTACTTAATGCCAGAATGAAACAGGGAGGAATGACAACTTCTTTATATATCTCAGGGAGTTGGTGACATGTAAAATAGTGTGTAGACCACTGAACTTAAAATAAGAAAGACCCAACTTCAAATTTTACCTTGGACATTTCATAGCTATGTTACCCATGGCATGTATTTTAACTTCTTTCAAGCCCATTTCCTCATCTGTGTAATTGGGATAATAATAATACCTACTTACCTCATAGGGCTGTTGTGAGGGTAACTGATGAGTTTATATGTAAAGTATTTTTCAAACCTTAAAGTGCTATATAAATGCTAAACATCTCTTAGTCTCCACGTTTGTAAAATTAGTCTAAGACATAATCTATGTATTAGTTTCTTAGGTCAGCATCCAAACACCAGGAAATTCCTCCCTCCTCTTTTTATGCTAATTTATGATGTTTGTATGACATAAGAGAGTTGACCATACAAGTATGGTATGACTAAATTTATTAAAACAACTACTATATAGGTTGTGTTCCCACGGCTTCTTCCTAATCTAGACAGCCCAAAACCCTCCAAACCCTGGTTCTAAGAAAATAATTTGAGCTCTTGGTATCAAGCCTACTCTTTAGCTATTCTCTAGAAGATAGTAAATACCAACCACACCTTCAAAGTGCTACCACACCAGGCTTCTTTTCCACTGCATCCAGGGCCATCTCCAGTTATCATGATCTTTATCTTGCCACTAGAACCATATGGCTCTGGAGGAGAGAGTGAGGCTGGTGCACAGACCTCCTCACTTAAATCCAACTCATTTGCAAATCAAGAGATTGCTTTCCTAGTGCCATCAATCCTCTTCAAGAATGAAGGACAAACACCAATCTGAGTCATTGTAGCTGCCCCACTGGGGAAACTGACCATTGACCAACTTCCAGTTGGGCAATGCTCCTTCCTTTCTTTCATTTTCCTTCCTTCCTTCCTTCCTTCCTTCCTTCCTTCCTTCCTTCCTTCCTTCCTTCCTTCCTCCCTTCCTTCCTTCCTTCTTTCCTTCCTTCCTTCCTCCCTTCCTTCCTTCCTTCTTTCCTTCCTCCCTTCCTTCTTTCCTTCCTTCCTTCCTTCCTTCCTTCCTTCCTTCCTTCCTTCCTTCCTTCCTTCCTTCCTTCCTTTGTTCCTTCATTCCTTCCTTTCTTCCTCCCTTCTTCCCTCCATTTCTTTGTTCTTTTTCCTTATTCCTCTCCTTCTGTTCACCCATTACCTATAGGTGCTTTTCCCAAAAGAAAGCAAAGTATGATCACTGAAACCTCACAAAGTCTATGGAGCAGATTTTTTTCCTCTTCCCTACCTATCTATTATTTAATGTGACAACTAACTCTTTTGCCCCATGTAATTTCATTTATGATTTCTTGAAATACAGCATTGGAAAACCAGGCTTTGATAAAGCCTGTTGTGATTCAAATGGACCTACTTGACCAGGCCTTAAACCCAAGTCACTCTGGTACTCACTGATTGACCAACAATTGGTCTCAGCCCAAGCTTCATTTGGTCATTGGGTTTTTATGGCTCAGGGTGAGTGTAAAAAACAATTGTTTCTGTTCTGGTCAGAAACCTTGAGGATCTTCCTCTCTCGGTTTTATTACTATTTTGTTAAGTATGGAAAAGAGGTCTTTTTCACCTCATTTCTTACCTACCATTAATCACTAAAAGCATATTGCCTTAGACAAACTGTGACCTGAGAAAAAGGCTAAGGTCTCCCACTGTATCCAGGACCATCCCCAGGCCTGATCTATGTCTTACCATTGTACCCAAATGACTCCAGAGAAGAGAGTGAAGTGGGTGACTTTGCATGGCCCTGTGTAGCACCAACGTGATAGTCGAAGTGTTTATGGCAGTTATGAATATGCCAGCATAATTCTGAATCAGAAAATGTAACAAATTCTCCACATGGAAGACAGAACCAAAACATTTATTTAAACAACAGAAAGCTGAATTCCAATGCCAGAAAGCCAAATCCATTATAGCAACAAAGAAATCTACACACAACAATGCAGGTGGCACCACCATCTCCAAGTCTTTCCCCTGATAGGGTCTTCCCACAAATGAACACTCACAGCTCACTGCCTGCTTCCTCTCTCTCCATCAGTTCTAACTGCTGTGACAAACTTCCTCTCAGCTTTGCCCCATCCCTTCCTGCTTCACCTATTTGGCAAACTTCTGCCACCACAGACTCATGTCACTCAGGGTCCCATGTGACTCAAGCAGGTCACATGGGCCTGTTAATGGATGGAAAAGATTTTCCCATGATGCAAAAATACATTAATAGTACACTCTGCTTCACCTAACTCCAACTCCTTTGCATGTCAAGATATCAACTTCCTGATGTCATCAGTCCTTTTGGAGAGGAAAGACAAACAGCAACAAAGACTGTGACAACAGCAACAGAATGCCAAAAGATATTCACTGCCTGTTCTTCCTTGGTATAGTTGAGTTCAGGATATCCCTTTGTAGAAGGAGAGACTTCTCCAGTATTAGTCCTTCCTTTGTTTTCTCCTTCAACAATTGCTCCTCCAGAGTTTGCACGATAACCCACCTAAGTCACTTCTGGCCTTGACTCTTCTCATATTGTATCCATATTGAACACCAGACCAACATGAGTAACAAGGTGTATAGCTCATTATCTGGGGCATAGATAAAACCTCCATTCGACAAGTAAAATAAAAATTCCTTTGGTTGACATTCAAGGCCCTCTACAATCTCATGCAATCAACAATTGAATTCCACAATCATTTATTAATTGTCTTTTATATGCAACCCACTGTGCTGGCTGCTGGGGATAGAAGGAAAAAATGAAAAGTAGTCTGGGCTATCTGTCATTCAAACAATAGGAAATAGTTATTAATGACAAAAATGAAA
This sequence comes from Bettongia penicillata ogilbyi, assembly GCA_023548195.1. Lineage (NCBI taxonomy): Eukaryota > Metazoa > Chordata > Mammalia > Diprotodontia > Potoroidae > Bettongia > Bettongia penicillata. Next base: position 12,499,097 of record JAJHZJ010000426.1, on the reverse strand, counting down.
CATCTCCTGCCATCAAGGATCTGACAGTCTTCGTAAACGAATATGCTTACTTACGCAAGTAAATACACTTTTACCTTTAGACAGAAAAGTAAAAATAAAAAATTCAAGGAGGGGGAGAACACTAAGGGTGGGAGGATAAGAGGATTCTTATATGACTTGATATCTGAATTAAGTCTTGAAGCAAGCTAAAGAAGAGGCAGAGCTGAAAGAGTACATTATATGAGTTGGGAGACAGCCTGTGCAGTCATAAAATTAGGTTATAGAATGCTGTGTTCGTGGAATAGCTATCTCATCTTTTTAGCTTGATTTCACATTTCTCCTCTCCATGTTCTCTACTTTCCATTCAAACTGAATAGATCTGTGTCCTGGTAAAAACAACCAACCAACAGTAATACCATCATTTGCTTTCTCCATCTCTGTAATTTTGTCCATGCTTTTTCCCATGCCTGGAATGTCTTCTTTCCTTCCCTTTCCTTAGTTAACAAACCTTCAAAAGCAACTGAAATACCATCTCCTCAAGGACTGCCTTATCAGTAAAGTCTCCCCACATAGATCTCACATTCTTCCTTTTATTAACCTCTTTTATTACCACTGTACTTATCTCTATTTATATCTTATCCCCATATGAGACAGTAAACTCCAGAAAGATAATGGAAAGGGGAGAAAAATGAAAAAATATTTATTAAGGAGCTACTATGTGCCAGGTACTGTGCTAAGCATTTTATAAAAATTATCTCATTGAATCTTTACAACATTCCTAGAAGGGAAGTATTATTATTCCACTTTACAGCTGGGGAAACTGAGGCAGAGAAAAGTTAAATAATTTTCTCAAGGCTAATAGCTAGTAAGTATCTGAAGCCATATTTTAATTCACATTTTCCTGACTTCAGGCCCAGTACTCTATCCACTGCACTACCTACGTGCTATTTTACCACTGTATTTCTTTCAGGGCTGGAACATGAAACAGGTATTTAATAAATATTTGTTGAGTTTGTTGTATTGAGATTGAAAGGTCTATTGTCAAAGCAGTACATGTGAAAGATTAGGCTGGCATCCAACATAGCACGCATTGAAGGGGAGAGATTTGAGAATGCAGGTAGACAGTTTCATTTCCCGTTTCAGAGATCACAAACAGAGTGATTGGTTTATGGTGTGAGCAGACTGGCTATGCTTTCCCTTGACATGTTCCCATCTTTTGTTACTTTGAATCCATAACTACATCTAAACACAGGAATTAATTCATTCTTCCTTTCATTTGTATCATTGGGCAATTTTCATTTGATGAATTAGTTCTGAATTGTTCATTAAGGTACCTGGAATAACCAAATGGCCAGAGAACCATAGACTGTCAAAGCTGGAAGGCACATCAGAAATTATCAGTATTATCCCCATCATATATTATCCAATGAGGCAGTGTGTATAAAACACTTTGCAAAGCCCTAAAGCACTATACAAATGTCAGCTATTGTTATTATGTTAATTTTCACTAAGGGCTGAAGAGCAATTCTTTAAACAACAGCTCTGAGCTTGACTTCATTTCCTGGCAAAATTCTTCCTGATACTCTAAGGCATCCAATTTTCTATTATATATATCTTGTTTTTAATAATGCCTTTTATTTTTAATTCTCATTCATTCAGAAATACATACATCTCTTTGTCCAGAAAGCTTTCTTTTGTAATAAAGGTTAACAGTAAAAAAGAAAAATCAATACAAAGCAAAAGAACAACGAAGTAAACCCAAACAAACCCCAGTTCAGAAAAAAGTGACCAGCTATACAACACATCTGACAGCATATATAACTTCCCACATCTGTAGTCCCTGATATCTCCAGGAGAAGTAGGAAATTGAATTTTTTTCACCTGCTCTCCATGGCCAAGCCTGCTTATTACAATTATGTAAAGTTCAGGTATATTTGTTTTCTGTTTATACTGTTGTAGTTAATGCGTGTAATATATGTATATATATATATATACACACATACACATATATATGTATGTAAGCATATGTGTGTGTATATATGTACAGTAGTCATTTAACCATTCCTAGTTCAACTTATTTCATTTTCTATCAATGCATATATCTTCACAGATTTCTCTGAATTTGTCCTTTCTTATAACCCCCAAAGAGTCCTTTATATTTGTGTACCATGATTTGTTTAGCTATTCTCCCATAGAAACATTAAACTTATAATGGGTATTCTATGGGAGTAATGGACACAATAGGAGTCTACTTTTATCTATGAGAATGGTCATAATAGCATAATTGCATTTTCCTATGTAAGATTAGTCTTATCATTTAATCCACCATTTAAGACCTTCCCCCCCATTGTTTACAGCATATTCTGCAAAAGATCCTCAGTATTGCTGAGGGATTTCAGAAAATTGCTATCCATTCTCTGTTTACCTGTAGTTTTGGTAGGAGTACATCACCAAATGTACTCTCTTATCTTCCATCTCCCCAGGTAAGTAACTTTTCATTGTGTTTTTCTCCCCACAATAGAAAATGGTGCACTTTAAAAATATATCCAAAATATGGAATTTACTCTATGGAATATTATTGTAGCTTTTCTTTCTCCTTTTGTCTGATTGATGTCTCTCCTAACTCGTTAGCTCCTTATATCCTTTTTGTCCTTCTACAATCTCTCTTTATACTTTCTTTTACCTCTTAGTCCAATTTCAAAACATCTTAAAAATATGAAACTTAAATTAATTGATTAAATATTTCTTGAAAATTGTTCTTATTTACCTTTCTTGTATTTGAAGTGTTTGCCAAATAAATATTTTATTTGACAAATTTGGTTGTTTGTTTCTTTGAGAGCTATGCAGGAATTCCTCAAAAACCTCTCTATTTTTGTTTGAAAGTCTGTCCTTTCCTCCTTCCTCCCCTGAACTTATTAGATTAAGCTTTTTCGGAATATTTTCATTACAAGTTTTGCAGCTGAGTGATTCAATAGATAACGCATTTGATCTAAAATGAAGAAGACCTGAATTCAAATATTGATTTTGGCATTGCTAGTTGTGTCACACTGGGCAAAATACTTAAACTTTATCTGACTTAATTACCTCATCTGTAAAGTGAGGATGAAACCCTGCCTCCCAGGGTTATTGTGATGGCAAAATAATATTTTTGTAAAGAATTGTATTGATGATGCCTTTTTGCTTATTGTTAATATGATTTTGCTTCTTAACGGGAAGATCTTCCCTACTTATTAATGAGCCCGCCCCTTACAGGACGTTTGGATACGGGAGGCTCACACCTCTAAGGAGGTACTAGTTCTTAAGAGTTGTGATGCCTTTTGGCTCTGAAAAATGTATAAGTACTCTGAGGTGAGGTTTTGCTTAGGGGCTTATTTACTTAGGATTTGTTACTGTGTTTGTTTGGCCAGATGAGACTCTGGGGAGCCGCTAAGGAGCCTCTGGCTTTGAAAATCCAGATGTTGGTGTTTCTCTCTCTGGTAACTATTTATGTATGGTCAAATAGTTATCTGTCTGTTGATCTGTGATGTATGTATTGCTTTTTTCAAGCATCTGGAAGCCCTGTCTGTTGATCTGCTTTTCTCTCTACTTTCTCTGAAGTTCAGGGTGCTGACTTTTCCCCCTGAACTGAGTAAATGACATATATGTATTTGGTTAAAATGATTGTTGACCCCTCAAAAGTTGCCTTTCCTTTTAGAAAAGCAGGTTGAAGAGTCTGTGATAGCAGGCCTTCCTGTTTATGTTGGGGTTCTTGCTTTTACAAGACCTTAGCACAGAGGCGGTAACATAGTTGGTATTTAATGCTAGTTTCTTTCCGTTTTTCTTTTTTTGCTTCATGGAATATAGTTTTTCATTCTCTTCAATGCTTTCTTTTGTTGTTAAACAATCATGAATTACTTAATTTTAAGTTCTTTCTCCTGGGTGCTTGCAAAACTTATTGTTTGGTATTAAAATGATGAAATTTAACCACTTTATTTTGCAGGTTTATTATTGTTATTTTCTTTCTTTTCATTCTAACAATCAATAGTTTGTTGCCTATATTCATAAGTTTGGGAAATTTCCTTCTCTTTTGTTGCGAACTAGTGTATTCAACTATAAAGATATATCTTATTTTTCTGGAAGACCTTTCTTAAGTTATTTTGAGTATCTTTTCTTCAATGTCAATATTTTTTTTATATCAGTAGCAGCTTGTTTCACAGTGAGGAGAGCATTAGGTCGAGTCAGAAAGAATTGTGTTCAGATCATACCCTAGATTACACATACCTAGCTATGTAATCTTAAATAAATTACTTCATATCTGTTTGCTTCAGTTTCTTCAACTAAATTGGAGTAATAAATAAATAAAATGAGGAAAATGACATGATCTACCTCACAGGCTTATTCTGTGATATTTGCAAAACAAAACAAAACCTTTTAAGCACAGTGCCTTAAACAAAGTAGGCAATATAAAAATGTTTTATCTTTCACTCTCCATATGGAATTCATGTGTTCTTTTAATGTACTTTCATTCTCCTTTTCTTCTGGAATATAAGAATCATCTACATGGAGGCAAAGTTCATTCACGGAATATTCAGAGGATCACTGGAGCACAAATTTGAGATTTTTTTTTACTGACTGATACTTGAGGGCATGGGATTTAAACTGGAGGCATCGCGTTTTGTTTTGTTTGTTAATTTCTCTGATTTTATTTCTTGAACGTTTTATTGCTATTTCAACATATCTTGTGTTCATCCTCTTCTCCTCACATGGGGTAACCCCTTAATTAAAATCTATCACACTTACGCATTACGAGGCTGTGACTCCAGGTACTGGTGATCAGAACCAAATAATATCTTTTATCTGTCATTGAAGGAAGCCTAATTTCTCAGTAGTAGAGTAGGCTCTTCAGTTCTAATGTTCATTGGATTATCACCTCTACTTTGTCTTGGTAAATAGTACAATGTTAGCTTTGGCTCTAATACAGGAATTGTCCCTCACTCCCCCTCCCATTCACCACCCCATGACCCTGCAAAAAGAGAAAGAAACAAAATGTAAAAATATGAATCAGATATAGAGTCAGATTATTCCAATTCCAAAAGAATGATCACAGAGGAAAAACTTAAAGTCAAGTCTTGTTGAGACATAAGGAGCTTTTTAAAATGTTGTTAATTATAATAATATATATAATTAATATATATTATATGATTATATAATTATTCATTATAACAAATTATATATAATAGGCATCATCTTCTCCTAAGTCTTCCCTCACTCTGCCCCCAACTGATTCCTTGGAGCTAGTCCCCTCCTGCTGCCGTTACAACCAAGATGACTCTGATTGTGGTTGAAACACAATGCATCACCTTTCTCCAAAAATCACAGACCTTATAGAATCTTATATTATTCAAAATTTCCTTTATAAAGGAAGAAATAACAGCAGAGAAACAAAGAACAGTGAGAGGACATTGGCACAAGCTTGGCCAAGTTGAATTTCCATTTCATGTTGAGACTATCAAAATTATGTTGGGACAGAGAAGGGCCTACTGATTAACTCTCAGCTTTTTACCTCTGAAGCTGCCACCAAAAAAATCTCAGTCAAAGGTTTCTTATTTTGTAAGCGAAAGTATCTCACTCACTTTTTATTGTCATAGTCCAGGGAGGTGACCAACATGGAATTCTGATTATATCAAGTTGTTTTCAAGTGTCAAAAAAGTCCTTCCAGCACAAATGTGCTACGTGATCAAAAGCAGTAAGGAAGTATGCCACTGAGTGTCCATTGTGTGTTCAGAATTCCAGAGCAGGTTTGGCCATATTCTACCAGGATGGCCTCTATAACTCCTTCTAACTTGTTACAGTCTCTCATCAAGTATCACCTGGTTTACTGAAGTAGTTCCTAACTAACTTCCTTCTCCCAGTCTCTTGTTTCTCCAATTTATCCTTCACACAACTGTCAAAGATTTCTTCTTTCCTAAGGCAAAGATCTGACCATGTCACTCCCTTACTAAAAAACTTCAGTGGATGCCTATTAATAGAAAATTACTCAAGGACTTGTGGTTTCAAATATGCGGCAATGAAAATGACAGTCTCTCCATAATTTAAAAATTTATAGATTTGTTTGATCTTCAGAGGGGTTAAGTGTTTTGGTCTGTTCTTACAAAGATAGTAGGGCAGCTAGGTGGTGCAGTGGATAGAGCACCAGTGCAGGAGTCAGGAGGACCTGAGTTCAAATCTCACCCCAGACACTTGGCAATCACTAGCTGTGTGACCTTGGGCAAATTACTTAACCCCAATTTCCTCCTCCTGGGTCATCTCCAGTCATTCTGATGAATATCTGGTCACTGGATTCAGATAGCTCTGGAGGAGAAATGAGGCTGGTGACCTGCACAGCCCTCCCTCACTCAAAACAAAATCAAGTGCAAGTCATGTCATCATTTCTCTGATGGCATGGTCTTCTTCAGCAATGAAGGACACACGCGCGCGCGTGCACACACACACACACACACACACACACACAAAGATAGTATTTGGTAACAGAGTTAGCAAGTGTAGGGAGTTGACTCTTTATTACATCCAGGGTAAAATTCAAACTCTTTGATTAATCTTTTAAATTAGGTCTTAATCTGTTTCAACCTACTTTTCCAAACTTTTTGAATATTATTCTCCATTCTGGGAAAACTGATGTACTAGTTGTTCTCTGAACTCAGCATGCAATCTCCTGTTTCCATGTACTTCTATGGAGGAAATACAGTCTAATCTTCATTTCATTTTTCACAATCTTCACATGCATTTAGGTCTGGGTTCCATTGACGCATCCTCTGGAAGTCCTTCTGAAATGCTCCATACACTTCATATCTATCTATCTATCTCCTGTATATATAGATGTTGATATAGATAGATATAGATACATACACACACATATATATTCATGGCTTTGTTCTTAACTTGGAAAACATAAAAAATGAGCAATTCCATGGACAATTGCAATTACAAAGAAAAGTAGAAAAGGAAAATTACAAATTAAACTTGACATCTCCATTATGTACAACTTGGATTTCTTATACAGTAAATTGCATATTTATTTCAAAGTTATTCTGCTCATCTGTGTCTCTTTTTTTTTTACCTCCCTCATTGTTCCCTTCTTTCTATGAGGCTCCTTCCATTTTATTCCCCTTTTCCATTACTACTTCTTCCCTCCCTTTTAACTTCCCCTCCCTTTACTCTCCCCTTTTCCCTTCTACTGCATGTAGGGAAGTTATATTTCTTTTCCTAACTGACTATATTGTTCCCTCTTTGAATCAAATCAGATGAGAGCAAATCTCAAACAGTGCTCATCTCCCTCCCCTCTTTCCCACTAATATATGTTTTTGTGCCTTTTCCTGTCATGTAATTTACCTTTTTCTGCCTTCTCCTTTTCACATCTCCTATTACAATCCATTCACACCCATAAATCACTTTTTTATCATCACATCAGTTAGTTTATACCGCCTCCCTCTATCTATGTATATCCCTTTAAAATAGCATAATAAATATACAATTATCAATATTAACAAGTGTCATCTTCCCTTATAGAAATGTAAACAATTTGCCCATATTGAATAACAAATTTCCCCCACTTTAAACCTTTTTATGCCTCTCTTAAGACTTGTATTGAAAGATCAAATTTTCTATTGAGCTCTGGCCTTTTCATCAGGAAAGTCTTTTGAATCCCTCGTTTCATTGAATGTCCATCTCTTTCCTGAAACACTATGCTCAATTTTGCTGGGTAATTAATTCATGGTTGTAATTTAAGTTCCTTTCCCTTACTAAATATCATATTCCAATCCCTCTGATCTTTTAAGGTAGAAGCTGCAAGGTCCTGTGTGATCCTGGCTGTAGTTCCTCAATATTTGAATTGTTTATTTTTGGCTCCTTGCAGTATTTTCTCCTTAATGTGATAGTTCTGAAATTTGGCAACAATATTCCTTGTGTTTTCAGTTTGGGATCTCTTTAAGGAAGTCATTGGTAGATTCTTTTGATGACAATTTTGCTCATTGAATTTAGGACCTCAAGGCAGTTTTCCTCAATGAGTTCTTGGAAGACACTGTCCAGATTCTTTTCTTCATTGTGGCTTTCTGATAGATGAATAATTCTTATATTTTCTCTCCTGCATGTATTTTTCTGGTAGTTGTTTTTCCAAAGAGATATTTTACATTTTCTTCTTTTTTCATTCTTTAGATTCTGTTTGACTGATTCTTGATGTCTCATAGAGTCATTACCTTCTACTTGCCCAATTCAAATTTTTAATAGATTGTTTTCTTCAGTTAACTTTTGCACCTCCTTTTCCATTTGTCCAATTATTCCTTTTAAATTCTTCCATGAATTCTTTTTCGTATTTTTTAAAACTACAAGCCAATTTTTCTTCTATCTCTCTAATTTGGCTTTTAAAATCCTCCTTGATCTGTTCCAAGAATGCTCTTTGGGCTAGAGACCAGTTCATATTCCTTTCTGAGGTTTCAGATGTGAGTGCAGTCTCAATGCTGACCTTTTCTGTATTCGTGTTCTTGTCCCCATAGTAAGATTCCATAATCTTTTCTTTTCTGGTTTGCTTCTTGCTCATGATGATTGCCTTTTTCCTGACTTTTAATGTGGATCTCTGCTGCTGGGACACAAGGAGTTCTGTCCCATGGTTCTTGTGTGGAGAACTTGAGGCTTTTTGTGTTGTGGCCTCTAGTTCTATCAGCTAGAAGCTAGAATGCTGCAGCTTATCTGGTACTGGGCAAACTGTTGTGCCAAGGTGGAGGTCAGGTGAAATCTTTTTGAATTTCCCCAGAATTACCCTGGAGCTTGCTGGGTTAGGTGTGGGGAAGGGGTGGTCTGGCTGCAGGAGGTCTCCTATCCTGAGCTAGGGTACAGGCAGGCTTAGTGGTTGATGAACCCTGGTCTGTGCTAGTGTCTTTCTGATTGCTCTAACTGTGCTACATGCCAAGGGTACTGGTGTTGGCACTTACTCCACCTCTCCCTTCCTCCCCCAGTTCAAGATCTCCTCCTGGGTTGCTGAGGTGGGGGCTGTCTGAGACAGCTCTAGTCCTGCACTGATCCCCTTCAGCCTCAGTAAGAGGGTCTCTTCTTCATGATTTTCCTAGTTTCCCAAACTGAGAGACTATTTACCCCTTCAGCTGACCCCACTATTCCAGAACTTTTCCTGAGGAAATATTCTCTGAGTTTTTCAAGATCAACAAGGGGAGGGGGAGAGCACTGACCACTCTGCCATCTTGGTTTCCAGAAATTCAAGTAGGTGACTGAGAAACATTAAATTTGCAGGCTGATAATCTCAGGAGCAGTTGCTACTGTTACCAGGGGTCCTGCATTTCTCTTTCACTCGGCTCCCCTGGACTCCTTTCCTGTGCTCATGTTTGAGAATCTACATTGCTGTTTCTGCTTCATTCAGCCTGATGGTTCCTGCTCAACTTTGCTATGGTGGAGTCTGCACTGGTCCAGCCTGTGTGCTCTGCATTCCCCCAACTCCATGTAACAGATCCTTCCCATCAACTTTCTGGGCTGTCCTGGGCTGGAAAACTGCCACACTCTGTCTCCTAATGGATTCTGACACTGTAGCATTTGTTCAGATTCTCTTTTTAAAGGTATCTGAAGGAATTTGTGGTAGAGCTTAGGTAAGTACAGGCTCTCACTCTGCCATCTTGGCTCTGCCCCTTGTTTGTGTCTTCTTAAACCCCTTTTGTTATCTTTTGTTCATTTTTAAAAATGCTAAAATGACCCTCTTTTCTTTGGAATGGGAGCTATTATAGCTTGCCCTTCCAACAACTCATTAAAGATACTTGTAACCAATAAGTACCATAAAGTAAAACAAATAATCACATTTTCATGTCTGCAAATGAAAGTCTGTACCTTGAGTCCACAACTTACTTTTCTAATTTTTCTGGCATGTTCCGTCATCACATCCCTGTAACCAGTCTTTTCCATTTCATTAATCAATGTACTAAAGTCCTCCAAATTTATTTTCTTTGCAATGTTATATTATTGTATAAATAATCACCCTTGGTTCTGCTCACTTAATGTTTCTTCAGATTATTTAAGTCTTTTGAGTTTCTCTAAATCTATCTCTTTCATCATTTTTATGTTACAACAATATTTCATTATATTTATAACATATTTTGATCAGTTGTTCCCCAATGGATAGGAAGCCATTTCACTTTCAGTTCTTTTCTACAATGAATAATGCCACTGCATATGTATATATGTATGTATGTATGCATGTGCATGTACATATGTATGTGTATATATGTATGAATATGTGTGTATATGCATATATGTATGTGTATATACATATGCATATATATAATACACATGAGTAAACCTACACAAATCTGTGTGTGTATATATATAATACAGATTTGTATATATATATATATATACACATATGCACACACACACACACACACACACATATATATTAGATAATTATTTTCCTTCTTTCTCTGATCTCTTCACAGGCATATCTTTTCTCTTTTCTTTGCCCTCCTTCCCCTTCTTTATACAAGGCAGACAATGGTAAAAGGAGAGTATGAGCACAAATTGTAATAAAATACTTCAGTTTCATCAGATTTCTTTTCTTCCCCCTTCCCAAACTTAAGACACTGGTTATTTTTCTTTCTTTGCTTCCCCTTTAAACTGTCTATTCATATTCTACCCTCAAGTTAAAGTTTGTTTTGTGTGTGAATAATCTCTCTTTCAAAGATTTATCTATTTCTGCTTATTCTCATAAAACACCCAACTTCTGTGTGTATGTGCATGTGCATGTATGTGTGTGTTAGTGTGTGTGTGTGTGTGCATGTGTGTGAAGTCTTTTTTGTCAGATTCAGATAAAAGTATGTTTCTTCTGGTGTCCACTCTTACATTCCTTTCCTTCATGATTGTATTTTCTGCTTCTGGTGTACCTACATATGAAAAAAATTATCTTGTCACTCCTTTTCCTCTTTTCTGTGCTAATATATTTATTCTTCCACACTTTTCTTACAATAATCAAAATTGAATGAATCTACTTTACTATATCCTCTTATTTCACTGATTTTATGACATTTTAAGAGGTTAAATTTCTGTTAAAAAGTATTTATATTTCTAGATTTTTCTTGTCTTATTTACTCAGATATTTTGTTTTGTTTTAGATATTTTATTTTACAGCTTTATTTATCAAATATTTATTTGGTGTCTTATCTGTGTTAGGCAGTGTGGCATGCCAGAGAAGGTAAAAGTCTTGGAACAAATCCATAGGGGGTTTATAATCCAAAAATAGTGTGTAGCTCACAGCTTACATTTTTGCAATTCTTTTTTTATATATACAATTTATTTTCAGTTCTTAGTATTCACTTCCACAAGAATTTAAATTCAAAATTTTCTCCCCATCTCTCCCCACCCCCACCCCAAGACAGCATGCACCCTATCCACCCCTTCCTCCATTTTGTCCTCCCTTCTATTGCCCACCCTTCTTCCATCCCCCTTCCCCTCTATTTTCCTTTAGGGTAGAATAGATTTCTATACTCCATTGTCTGTATAGCTTAATTTCAAGTTGCATGCTAAAACAATTTTTAACATTCATTCTTAAAGCTTTGAGTTCTGTATTCTCTCACTCCATCTTCACCCACCCTCACTGAGAAAACAAACAATTCCACAGAGGCCATACATGTGTAACAATGCAAGGCAGTTCCATAATAGTTAAAGTAAATAGTAAATAGTAAAAGACTAACCACATTTCCCTCTGTACTATCCTCCCACAATAGTGTTTGCTTCTGATTGTCCCTTTCCCCTATTTGCTGTCCCTTCTATTATCTTTCCTCTCCTATCCCTTTCCCCCTTGACTTCCTGCAGGGTAATATAGATTTCCATATCCAATTGAGTGTGTGTTATTTCCTCCTTAAGCCAAATCCAATAACAGTAAGGCTCAATTATTTCCTTTCATCTCTCTGCTCTTCCTGTCCATATAGAAGCTCTTACTTCTCTCTTTTATGTGAGATCATTTGCTACGTTCTACCACTCCATTTCTGTTACTCCTAGTACATTCCATTGAACAGTAAATTTCATCCCTTCATATTTAGCTCACCCTGTACCCTTTGTCTATGTGTGTGTGTGTGTAATATATATATATGTGTGTGTGTATGTATATACTATACATACACACATACATATATATGCATACATACACATATATGTATATATACATTATATAAAACACATATAGACACATACTCATGTACATATACATATCTACACTTGTATACACACATATATATCCATACTCACCTACATATATATGTATATATATTCCCTCTAATTACCCTAATATTGAAAAAGGTCTAATGAGTTACAAATAACATCTTTCCATGTAGGAATGTAAATCATTCAACTTTAATGAGTTCCCTAAGGTTTCTCTTCCTTCTTTACTTTTTGATGTTTCTCTTGATTCTTGTATTTGAAAGTCAAATTTTTTCTTCAGCTCTGGTCTTTTCAACAAGAATGTTTGGAAGTCCTCTATTTCATTGAAATTCCATTTTCCCCCTGAAGTATTATACTAAGTTTTGCTGGGTACGTGGTTCTTGGTTTTAATCCCAGCTCCTTTGACCCCTGGAATATCATATTCCAAGCCCTTGAATCCCTTAGTGTAGAAGATGTTAAATCTTGTGTTATCCTGATTATATTTCCACAGTACTTGAATTGTTTCTTTCTGGCTACTTGTAACATTTTCTCCTTAGCCTGGGAATTCTGGAATTTGGCTACAATATTCTGAGGAGTTTTCCTTTTGGTACCTCTTCCAGGAGGTTATTGGTGACTTCTTCAACTTCTATTTTACCCTCTGGGTCTAGAATGTCACAGTAGATTTCTTTCATAATTTCTTAGAAGACAATGTTTAGGCTCTTTTTTTATCATGGTTTTCAGGTAGACCAGTAATTTTTAAATTATATCTCCTGGATGTATTTTCCAAGTCAGTTGTTTTGCCAATGAGATATTTCACATTGTTTCTATTTTTTCCTTCTTTTGGTTTTGTTTTGTAATTTCTTGGTTTCTCATAAAGTGATTAGCTTCCATCTGCCCTATTCTAATTTTTAAAGAACTGTTTTCTTCAGTGAGCTTTTGAACCTCCTTTTCCATTTGACCAATTTGGCTTTTTAAAGCATTCTTTTCCTCATTGACTTTTTGGACCTCTTTTGCTGTTTCAGTGTGTCTATTTTTAATGGTGTTATTTTCTTCAGTATTTTTTTTGCTTCTCCTTTAGCAAGCTATTGATCTGCTTTTCATGATTTTATTGCATTGCTCTCATTTCTCTTCTCAGTTTTTCCTCCACTTCTCTTACTTGATTTTCAAAATCCTTTTTGAGCTCTTTCGTGGCCTGAGATCATTGCATATTCATTTTGGTTTTGGATGTAGAAGACTTGTCTTTTATGTCTTCTTCTTTGTTCTTCCTCATCTGAAAGGATGGAAGAAAATACCTGTACACCAAGAAAGTAACCTTCTATAGTCTTATTTTTTCCCCTTTTTTGGACATTTTCTCAGCCAGTTACTTGACTGTTGAGTCCTTTGTCAAATGGAGGGTATACTCTAGAGACCTGTAAGTTTTCAGTTCCTCCAAGATGGCACAGCCAAGGTAAAGGAGTTTACTCCTCTCCTGGACTGCACTCTGGTATCTGAGAAACCACAAGAACTCTTTTTTTGCCCTGGAATTGAGAGTAGGATTTTCTCTCCAGAGCTTCCATCGGCTCCACTATTCCAATGCCAGTACTCCTCACCCCAGGACCGCCACTTAGAATTGAAACTCAGATCAGCTTCTTGATTCCCCCAGGGTCTTTAGGTTGAGGTCTCCAAAGTAGATGCTGCTGCTATTGACACAGTGGCTGTCACAACACTGGGGCCAGTGCTGGCACCAGACCAGGGCTCCCTTCTCACCGAGGTGAATGAACTTTCTTATTGATCTTTGAAGCTATCTTTGGCATTTGTGGGTTGAGAAATCTGGGAGCCCCAGTTGCTACTCATGATTCCATGCCCTGAAGTCTGCTACAGTCCTGATATATGACCCAGGCTGGGCTGCATTCTACTCTGAGCCTGATGAGATAGACCTTTACTGTTGGCCTTGCAGGCTTTCTTGGGCTGGAAATCTCTTTCATTCTGTCATTTTGTAGTTTCTGCTGCTCTAGAATTTGTTTAGAGCTGTTTTTTATAGGCTGTGGGGGTAGAGCTTGACCAGATCATTCCTTCTATTCTGCCATCTTGGCTCTTCATTTTTACAATTCTTCAAATATGTAATGTGTTTTTTGAGGTACAGTGTTTCCACAGACACTGCCAATACCAAGACCCGCTATAGTTGGCTTTGGTGTCAGCATGACCCAAATTCATTTGACTGCAGATGTGGCATGAAGGATAGAATGAGAAGTTTGAAGAAAGTCAAGAAAAAGAAATAGTGGTCAAGGTTTCCACACAGATATCCCTACCATCTTTATCAGCAATAAATTTTTGAAGAGTAGCTTCCAGTAGCATTATTATTCTATGAAGTATTTAATAAGCACCCCTTTCCAGGACTGGTATTACAAAGCTGCTCCCTCTCTTGAGCCAGAGCAATATTCCAAAATTTCAGAGCCACAGAGACCATAGAGTGAGGGATTGGGCTGTCTGGTTTTCCCATGCAGCCATCACCAACAGTGTCATCAAAACCTTTGCAGTACTTTCCATTCCCAGTGTACATGGCAGGCATATTGGGAGAAGGAACATTTATTCCAAGAATTGACACTTTGAGACTCTTTCACAGCTTAGGGGAGTGAAAATGGGCTATATAGTATGAAAGGGATAGTTGGAAATGGAAGTTCCTGGGTTACTTTATCCTATGATATAGTTGTCTAATGTTTCTTGCTATTACCATTCTTTTACATATCCATTTGAACTGTTTAATGTTGACTTTAAGGTTGGAGTGATTTGTGAACAACTAGCAAGGTCTAGGAGAAAATGGGAATCTTTTTTTCAATGAAATGGGAACACATAAATCAAGGAGAATAACAGAGCCTTCAAATGTGCTCGCCTCTCCCAGTTCATGAGTATGTGTTTGTGTGTGTGTGTGTGTGTGTGTGTGTGTGTGTGTGTGTGTGTGGCAGGGATAGCAAAACTATCTCTTTATTTTATTTATCTTTTTTTTTGCTTGAGTTTGTTCAAGTTGTCATTCTCTTATAAAGTGACAAGGGCATGCATAATCACTGCAGAAAGACCTAAATACCTCAGACACTGCAGTTCATTCAAATCCCCAAGCTGGATTTTTACCTTATGTGATTTTACATAAAAAGTAAACTCATAGTGAACACCATACTACAAAAGGATATTTGCATATCCCCATATATGTTCCTTCTATGTGCATATTACATGTGGGAGCGATATCGAGATCAGCTACTTTTATTACAGCATCATTAAATGTCTTTGAACTATTCATGTCCTCTGGCACACAGTAAAAGGATACTAAAGTGAGCTATGGTTTTGAGAGGATGGGGACCCATCAAATACCTTGACCCCAGAGTAACCTTATCTACGAGATGATTTTATAACTTGGGAAGCATCCCCATGTGCCACATAATTATTGGGGAAAGCAACAAAAACAACAAAAAAGTACGATGCACAGATGTTATAGGTTGCAAAGGTGTGCTGTTCAAAATCTTTCAATCTGGGTACAATCTGGGCATCCTCCCCTACTCTTATCCTCATATTATAGCTTTTCTTTCCTCCCCGACCCCAATCCAAGCTGGAGGGGTAGAGGAGACAGAGGAGCAAGTCACCCATAATGGGTTCCTATACTTGGATTTTGAAACATCAGTTTAGCCCAAGTGGTTTCAGCAAAAATACTTAAGGGTATTTTGTTCCTGGAAAGATCCATTCCTGCCCTCCACCTACGATAATATGGTGTTTTATTTTTCTGAGAAGTTATTCTTGGTTGTAAGTCTTTATATTTTGGCTTCTGGAACAGCGTTTTCCAGAATCTTCTTGAAAGATTATGTGGTTGCTAAGTCTCATGCGACACTAATTGTGGTTCCTTCATACGGGAATTTTTTTCTTCCTGATTACCAAAGTATGTTTTCTTTGATTCAGAAACTCTGAATTTTGGATATGTCATTCCTGGAGATTTTTATTTAGAGGTTAGTTAGTTTTCCTCTTCCTTTCTTGTTCTAGTACATCTGAGATATTTTCATTTATATTCCTTAAAATACGGCACCTATGATTTTACTTTATTCAGGTAAATTAATGAGTTAGATTCTCTCCCCTTGACGTAATTTACAGATCAGTTGTTCTTGATAGGAGATAATTTTCTTTTTTTTCCTCCAAACTCTAGATTTTGTTCCAGTATGTCTTGTTGTCTTATAGAGTTACTGATTCCTATTTGGTCCATTCTAATTTTCAGAAAGTCTATTTGCCATGTCCTCTTTAACCTACTAATTCTCCTAAATCTCTATAGCTTTCAGTGTATCTGTCCTTGTGGCTGAGCCATTTCCATCTCTGAGGTCCTACTGATGGACATTTGTGGAATCATTCTCTCATTCTAGGTTTCCCTCTTGAACAGTTTTTGACCTGCATCATTTTTAACTAAGTTTAGTGTCTTTTGTTCACTTATATATCTAGTTTTAGTACTTGATTTGGGACTTAGTACCAGTGCCAGATTGAACTCCTTCTCATGTTTTTGAATGGAGGTAGTCAAGCCCTGTTTTGTCCTAATTTTACTTCCTGGATGCTTGCTGCTGGCTTCTACTTTTCTGAGTGAATCTGTGATCAGACACCTGGCATGTGTCATTACCCTTGGTGACAACTCTGCAGTTGACTCTCTCTAATCAGGGCACTGGATATATCCTGGCTCACCTTCCTTGTAGGCTTTCTTGATCAAAGCATTTTACACCTTTCACATCCAAATCTTCCTTCATCTGAACATATGTATATCTATGGACACACACACTCACATATATGTTTGTATGCATGTGTATGCATGTATATATGTATATGCATGTGAATGTATATATACATACACATACACACATACAGATACATATACATGTATATACATCTTTCTATATATATATGTGTGTGTGTGTGTGTGTGTGTGTGTATGTATGTGTCTGTGTATGTGTGTGTGTGTGTCCTTGGGTTCCTTGACCAAGATGCTAAAGTGTCCTCTGCCCAACTTGGATCTTCCTTAAGACATTATTTATTTTATTTTTAGGACATTATTTATGTTTCAGGACCACTGGGTCGTCTTGGTTCCTCTCACTGTGTTTCTCCAAAAAGTAAATTTGGGATGCTTCTGTCCCTCCTCGGGCTTCCCTGGTCAGTGTTCTATATAGTCTTCTTTCATTTCCATAGTTAGGATTTCCTCAGACAGGTCTTTTTTCTCTTCCAACTCCAACCCTCCCTTAACTGCCCTCTTCCTCAGCCTAGGCATGCCTTGGACAAAGATCCAGCAAAAGAAACAGAGGTAGAGTGAGAAGTAGGATAGATCAGTGTCATGGAAACCCAGAGAAAAGAGAACATCAAGATGAAAACAGTGCTCAATAGAGTTAAAGACTGAAAGAGGTCAGCAAGGATGAAGACTGGGGGAAAAGGAGCATTATATTTATCATCTAAGAGATCATTGGCGACACAAACAAGAGCAATTTTGACAGAATGATAACGTAGGAAACCATAGTGCAGAGTTAGGGAGAGAGAAGAAAGCAAGTGAACCTTAATTATAAATGATCTTCTTGAGAAATTCAGCTGCAAAAGGAAAAAAAAGAGATATGGGATGGTAGCTAGTTGGGACAAGGAGATCAGATGAGGACTTTTAGAATATGAGAACGACATGGACATATTTTTAGGAAAGTGTCAGTAAACTGGAAGAGATTGAAGATAAGTTAGAGAGGGAGGATGCTAGAAGGAAGGAAGGAAAAGTTCCATCTACTCATGCAAGATAGGGGTGAGGTGATAGAAGATGAGGAAGAGAAGAGAAAAGAAGGCTTTTAGTTAATGGTGTCAGTTGCTTCAATTAAATATGAATCAAGGTTTTCAGTTAAAAAAGGAAGATGAGGGAGGAATGAGAGCATCACTAGTTCAGGGTTCATGGCCTGGTAAAGAACTGAGGAGCTGAGGATTTGGAAACCATAGTGAGGATGAAAACTGAGGTTCAGGGTTGCAAAGTAAAAAAGGGAAGTTGGAAGAGTTTGAATAATAGATTGTGACTGGAGAAGGGAATTTCAGAGTTCGTATAGATGAAAGTGATACGTTTGTGAGTGATGGAAAAAGGGTATGACCATCTTTATGTATAGTTGATATAGAATGGAGAATTCGATCATGTGATATTAGTAAACTGAGGAACTGAGAGTTCATGGTGCTTAAGAAAAATATGTCAACTTCTCCTGGAGCTAGGGAGTAGAGAAAGATTGTGAACCAGGCCTGGAAGTCATTGAAGAAAGAAAAAAAACTGTCCTGGAAGGTGGCAGACAACAGCTACCAGAATTTTAATTGAGTGGCAGATGTGGATGCAAGGAACTTCAATGGAGAAGTTGCTGAGTGATGATGGTAGAAAGACAACTGGGAACTGTTGATGAGAGCAAGGAGTACTCTAACTCCTCCATCTTGAAAACAAAAATATAATTTTTCTTTCTTCATCCAGGTTCATGGAGAGTTTTGGTGATTGAATCCAAGTCTAGGAACTCCTGATTTAAGTATAATTGCTGTATTTCTAATCTGATCTACATGTGAAGAAGTAGATGACATCAGAACACTAGTTAATAATTAGTTACTTTAAGAAACTAACAAATCACCTTTTTCTTGGAGCAGGAGGTGAAGGCAGCAACCCTAGCAGCGTGTCTCTGTGATGTCAGTGCCTATCTCTTTCCTCATTAGGCATTTATACCACCCACAGCTGAGGATGATGGCTTTGCACTTGCCTCAGACTAAGGCAGTTCAAAAATGTCTAGGTTCAAAAATGTCTAGCTATAACTCTGCCCCAGGGGCCTGCTTGGAGGCTATAGCCATAGTGGAAAGACAAACATTATCAAGCATGACTCCTGTCCCTGTCATCCACAGAGCAAACATAGGCTTTTATTGGTGGAGAAATGCCCTGCAACTGATGTAAATAGCTCCATTAAGCAGAGGGCAGGAATATTTTTTCTTTCCCTTTTCCCCTACCTCCATGCCCCTGCCCACCCTCATAACTCCTGCTGTATTGCTGCAAGCACACAAACAGTAGATATGTCCCTCTATATCAATTGCTGCAGTAATTAGAGCTGTGTTCTACCTGACCCTAAATCATATTTGATTGGGGGTTTGTGTGTGAGTTTCATAGTAACGTCTATTTCATTGCTAGAATTATTCTGTATGTGCCTTCGATGGCTTCGTCTTCTACTTCCATTGAAAGATGAATGGCCTGGTTTTCCCCGCTTACATTATCAAGTCATCTGCTCCCCACTCTCAGGGCTGTAGGAATCAGTTCTCATTGAATGTCAGAACTGACAAAGAGTTATTAGTCTAATGCGTTAGGGAGATTAGCTCGTTTTCACTCTACTTTGGCATTTCCATTTATCATATACCCAGCTGTGTTTTCAGAGATGATTTATGGAGTGCAAAAGTTGAGGGGCTGGTCAAAAGCAGCTGGAATACACATTTGGTTCAATGTTCTAGAAGAATATAAGGTTATATAGAGAGAGCACTTTTCTATTTGTAATGAATTTCTACCCCATCCCCTCCTGCAACAATACTAGAAGGTAGGATGTACAAATAATATCACCTGCATTTTGGAGACAAAGAAGGTGAGACTCAGAGGCAGGAAGAAAGATTCCCATAGTGAAGTAGGAGTAAAAGAATGAATTATTAATTACTTATTATTCTCTATTGTCTTAAGATTGAGATAACACTTTCCATACAACACTTAGGAAATTTGGGAACAACCTCTACCTCTTCTTCCTTTCCCATTTCCTAGTCCTGGACTGTCCCAGAAACCATTATAAATATCTGGATGGAGGGAAGGCCTGCCATCTCAGAGACATCCTTACCCACTTTTCCATTTGAGAATGCCAGGTCATTCAAAGACTAATCACCATTGGGAGTACCTCATTATTTTGGTAAGCTGTTTAACTGTTCACACAGCTTGCATGAGGTGAGAGTCACCAACTCGATTCCATCTGGTAAAATGGAGAGCTACTAGGCTTTACCACCTGCTCTATTACTGTCTACTAAGGTTTTCAAAAACTGATCATTTGTCTTTTCTCTATGCTTCATGGACCCCAGGCACTGTCTCTTGACCTAATGGTATAACCTAAGGACCTCTGGGCCTTACTTTTTGTTCCTGATGTAACCTTAAGGATCCTCCATTTTTCCATTCACCCTACAGCTTAACTCCCTGATGTATTGACTGCCTCACTCAGAAGAAGTTCCTTGTGAGCAGAAACTGTTTCCTTTTTTCAATTTTTCTCCCACCGTGTTTGGCATATAAATAAGTACTTAAGAAATGCTTTTTTATTCGTTCATTTCTTCATTCATTCATAAAATATAACTGACAGTTGACAAGGGGTAGGGACAGGACTCAAAGTCAGGTCTCTTGGCTATGAATCTGTCTCAGTTTCTACCATTTCATATGGTCTTATGTATCAGAAAACAGAAGCATGGAGAAGGAAAGTGAAGACATTTTCAGAATTTAATAGATACTAAGGATATGAATTTGGACTTTGCCCTAGGTTATCTGATATTATGTTCAGTATATGTTTCATAACTTTTCTCTTATTCAGAAAGGAGGCTAACAGAAGGATTTATTTTTATTCTACACAAGTCTTCTCCCTACCCTCTACTAACCAACTGACCTCTATACTTTTCCTTTCATTGGAAACTTTATCTCCATTCCTGTGTCTTTCCACTGGCTGTCCAAATGAGTGGAATTGGACACCTCCACCTCTGAGAATCCTTTTGCTCCTTTCAAAATTCAGTTCATGCGCTATCTTCTACACAAAATCCTTCCTTATCCCCCAGTGCTAAAGTACTCTCAAATGATCTTTTCTGAATATACTTATCTAGTAAGTATATTGTCTCCCCTCACAATACATCAACTACCTGAGATTAGGGATGGTTTTCTTCTTTTTCTTTGCTTTTCCAATATCATAGTAGGTATTTAATAAATGATTGTAGACTGATCAATTATTGGTGCTGATTTGCTCTGACTATTCTCTCAGGTATCAGGAAGGAGTAGGCCAACTAGTTAAGATAGGAAGTTGTTAAGCTAGTTAGGTGGAGGAGATTCTTATGCTTGGAGTCCTAAGTGCTCTCCTCTAAGCAATTTATAGTTGGTGTCTCAGTCTCAGTTTGTAGTTGGTGTCTGGCTCTAGTCACATGTGATCACATGGTGGGGATCATCTGTGATGCACTGGAGACCTTGAAGCCCCAAGGATGGAGCAGAAGGACAGTTATCATCAGAATTGATATAGAAGGAAAGGTTCCATTGACAGAATCTTTGCATCTCTGAGTTCTCAGCAATATCAGAGAGAACAGTTTCTGGCACCTAGTAAGTGATTCATAAATGCTGATTGATTGACTGACCTAGTTTAGGATTTATTTACCCTTTTTATGTCATGATTTGGCAGCCCTGTGAAGCCTATGCACCCTTTCTCAAAATAATTTTTAAAATGTATAAAAATATACAGGATAATGAAGGAAACCAATTTATGGAAATGAAGATGTATTTTTTCCCATCCAAGGTCATGAACCCTCAGAAACATATCCACTGTGGATCCCAGATTAAGAACCCCTGATCTAGTTCAATCCTTGGCTGTGAAGAGTCCTTTTTAAAGATGTAACAACTATTAAGTGTGTGTCATTTTTCAAGTTACTTCATCTTCCTCCACTTTCATTTGAGTCTTTCTAAAATAGGGATAATAGGGGGCAGAGCCAAGATGGCAGAGTAGAAGCAGGGACCTACTTGAACTCTCCACCCAAACCTCTCAAAATACCCATAAAAATGACTAAACAAATTCTAGAGCGGCAGAAGGTACAAAATGACAAAGTGAAACAGATTTCTAGCCCTAGACAACCTGGAAGACCAACAATAAGGGTCTATTGCATCGGGCTCAGAGCTGAGCACAGACCAGTGTGGGCCTGTGCTGGCACACATTGGACTGGAGCAGGCCTCAGCGCCCTGAATCATTGTGCTACAGTATCTAGACCCACAAACACCAAATACAACTTCAAAGGTCAGTGGGAAAACTCTCTCACCTGGATGAGAGGGGAGCATTGTCTAGCACTACCCCCAGCCCCAGGCCTAGGGAAGAGGAAGCTACTGCTGCAGTGGCGTGCTGCTTCTGGAGGTCTCTGTCTACAGAGAATGGTGGAATCTAGCTGCTGATCTGGGTCACAGTCTTGGCTGGCAGCCCTGGACATGGAGGACCACTGACTTGGAAGAGATGGTGGCCTCTGTGGAGAGGAAATCCTACTTGCAGATACAGGTCAGAAAAGAGTACTTTTGGTAACTCACAGACAAGAGTACAGGCCAGAGGAAAAGTAAACACCTCTCCTTTGATCATACCACTTTGGAGGAACTGAGAATTTATATATCCCTGAAGATATCTCTTAAAGAAGCTGCACAAAATCCCTGAAACTTGGGGTGGTACATCCTCCACTTAACAAGGAGCTGAGGAAAAGTATTTGTCTGGGAAAATGACTGAAAAGGGGAAAAATAAGACTAAAGAAGGTAATTCATAGGAATGTTTTAGCCAAATTCCAAAGTTTCCAGGTCAAAGAGAACATATTACAAGCAGCCAGAAAGAAATGATTGTGGAGACACAATCAGGATAACACAGGATTTGGCAGCTTCTACAATAAGGGATCAGAGGGCTTGGAATATGATATTCCAGGCGTCAAAGGAGCTAGGATTAAGACCAAGAATCACCTATCCAAACAAACTGAGTATCATACTTCAGGAGAAAAAAATGGAATTTCAATGAAATAGAAGACTTCCCAGCATTGTTGTAGAAAAGACCAGAGCTAAATAGAAAATTTGACTTTCAAATACAAGAATCAAGAGAAACATGAACAGGTAAACAGCAAAGAGAAATGATAAGAGACTCATTAAAGTGGAACTTTTTACATTTCTACATGGAAATAAGATATTTGTAGCTCATTAGAACTTCCTGAGTATTAGAGTGTTATATGTATGTATGTATGTATATATATTCACAAACACATACACATATACACATACATACATAAGTATGTCTATATGTGTGTGTCTATATATTGATATATATTTGTGTATATATATGTGTGCCTATACCTGTGTATACACATATATGTATACACATATATGTATAAATATGTTGCATGCATGTATACACACATACATTATTGGGTATATACATGTGTGTATGCACACACATATGTATTTAGGTGTATCATGTGCATATGTATACGTATGTATATGTGCATGTGCATATATGTGTGTCTGTGTATGGAGAGAGAGAGAGAGCACAGAGTGAGCTGAATATGAAGGGAGGATACTTAAAAATCGTTATGAGAGGAATGTAATGGAAGAAAAACAAAGGGAAAAGTAGAATGTAGTAAATCATCTCTCAAAAAAGGGGCAAGAAAAAAGCTTTCATAATGTAGGGAAAAGGGTGGGAGAGGGAATAAGTGAGCCTTACTCTCATTGGATTTTGCTTACCAAGGGAATAACACACATTCAATTGGGTATAGAAGTTTATCCTACTTTGCTGGAAGGCAGTGGGGAAAGTGACCGGAAAGGGAGAATAATAGAAGGGACAGCAGATTAAGGGAATGAGTAATCAGAAGCAAACACTAATTTGAGGCAAAAGTCAAGGGAGAGAATGGAATAAATATAGGGTAGAACAGGATAGAGGGAAATGTTAGTTTTTTGCAACATGACTGTTATGGAAGTGTTTTGCATGACTACATGTATGACCTATATCAAATTGCTTGCTTTTTCAATGAGAGTGGGTAGGGAGGGAGGAAGGAAGAGTATGTGGAACTCAATGCTTCAAAAATTAATGTTATACATTGTTTTTGCATGTAAGTGGGAAATAAGTTATACAGACAATCGGGTACAGAAATCTATTTTGCCCTACAGGAAAATAGAGGGGAGCGAGAAGGGAGAAGAGGGCATGACTGAAAGGAAGGCAGATGGGGAAAGGGATGTTTAGGGCTCACGCTGTCATTGGGTGGAGGAGGGGAGAGATGGGAAGAAAATTTGGAATTCAAAATCTTGTGGAAGTGAATGTTAACTGAAAATAAATTATATTAAATAAAAAATAGGGATAGTAATAGCTCCACCTCACACACACACACACACACACACACACACATATACACACATATAAATTTGGTTGCAATAGTGCTGATAATGAAATGTGAGATTACAAATGTTTAGCATGAGAGTATTTTGGGGAGAAAGAAATTTCTTTCCTTGAACATCAAGTCTGTCATGAGGAAAACAAGTAGTCATCTAGTTAAACACTCCCAGTTCTTTCAGTGGAGTTTTCTTGTGGACCTGCTCTGCTCCACATGGCTCTAGCTTGTCAATTTCCTTCTTAGAATGTAGGACCCCAAACTGAATACAATACATTAGATATAAATTGGCTAGAGTGGAACACCACATATCTCCTGCTAGAGAGGTGATGTATTTAAAAGACACAAACTTCAGACATAGTCACTGTGATATTTTCTGTTGCTGTATTACACATGTATGTACTGTGAAACATAATTTTTTGTATTTGATCAAAAGGGAATGGCAGGTAGGACATATTAATAAAAGAAAAATAAACTTAAAAAAGAATACATTGAGACTATCAGCTTCTTAGTCCTGGATATTCTGTCTTCTCTTAATGCAACCTAAGAATACATTAGTTGTTTTGGTTGTCATGCCATATTGTCAATTTATATTCACCAGTTTGCTAATTGTCTCCCTTTTTCATCTAAACTATAGCCTAGATGTACCTCTTCATTATATATTTATACAGTAGATATTTTTATCATCAAGAATAGAATCTAAGCATGTATAAACATGACATTCATCCCTATTAAATTTCACTTTATTTGATTTGGTTCAAGATTCTAATCTGTCAAGATATTTTGGGACGCTGACTCATCTAATGTGTTAGTTACTCCTCCCAGCTTAAGATCATCTGCAAGTCCATTAAGCATGTTATCTCTATCATCATTCAAATCATACTGATAAAACATATTGAACAGTAAAGAGTCAAGGTCCAAGCCTTGAATCTCTCCACATGGATCTTCTTTCAGAGGGGTAAGCATCTAATTCAATCTGATTTCACAAACATTATCCAAATGCCTAATATGCTCAGTGTTTGAGTTTGTACTCAAGAAACAGAGGTAGAGGTGAGAGAGTGAGTGATCATCAGATGGTTAAATCTAGTAATGAGGAGAGGCATGTGCATACATAACTTTGAAGCAAGTTCTCTAGTTTAAAAGACAAATCAAGGTATAGGTCTCTGAGGAATTTTAGCTACATAGGGGTCATTTTTTTTTGCTGGAAGTGGATGAGGAGTCAAGGCAGGGTGCCCCATTGAATCTATACCTTAAAGAATGAATGAAAGAAGGAAAAACATCTATTAAGCTCTCACTATTTTCAATTCATTATACTAAGCACTGGGTATAAAAATGGAAAGATACTATGCAGTCTTTCTTCTCAATGAATTCACGTTCTATGGGGGAAGACACTAAACGTAGGTTTCAGGGCAAGTCAGAAAAGGCCCAATGGTCCTTAGGATGTGGCAGTATAGCAAATAGTCATACAGAATATTTAGTCATATTCCCATTGATAACAGCTGTGTAATTTTTTTATAGTGGGATATTTGATGTGAGGGATTCTCTTTTCTAGTTCTTTAGAAGCCATGTTGTGTTGTTGTTATTGCTGTTGTGTTTGTACTTTGTTGCTGAAGACCATGACATCAGAGAAATGATGACATGACTTGCACTTGACTTTGTTTTAAGTGAGAGAAAGTTGTGCAAGGGCATCAGCATCACTTCTCCTCCGGAGTCATCTCAATCTATTGACTAGATATTCATCAAGATCACTGGAGATGGTCAGGATGCAATGGGAGACCTTGGATCTTTAAGGCCAAGGTCTGTTCAGGTACTCACTCTGCTGAGAAGAAAGAAGCTACCTACTATACACCAGCTGAACTTGCATCTTGTTGCCAAGTTGCATCTCCACATGATTTCCTTCTCTGGATGATAGTTTTGGGGACCAGTGCAAAAAAAGAACTGGTGATTTATAGGATTCTGAAGTTCAGGGGTTCATGGATATACATACCAAATGATGGCAGCAATCAATGTTGGTGGGCAGAGAAATTCTACAAATGAGAAAAATGGAGTACATTACTGTTATGAGGAAGAAGCTGTACATAATAGAGATATATGTTTTCATATTTGTTAAAAAAGAGTTTTGAAACAAATACAGTGGAGAATGAGAAAGGGAATCAATAAAAGTAGATTAGGAGGTTAGATAAGCAGGAAAGGGTTAAGCTGAGATGATGTAATGTTAATTTGTGGAGGGTAAAGTCAGCTTAACTTTGTGAGCTGCTTGACAGCAGGGGCTGTCCGTACTCCAGTCTTATCCAATACTATTGCTGTTTACATACATGTGTCCCAAACTAATTCCTTCTCTCTCTGGATTTCATTTCCTGTGCCCTGACTCAGTTCATCTTGTTTCTTTGTGCCTTTGTTCATGGTCTTCCTCAAAACAATAATGTTATGTGTTTTTAATATTATGTGTTTTTAAAAATTTATTTCTGAAAGTTAATGTCCCTGTTAATGGATCTTGGGATCACATTAGGAATTTGGGCTACCACATCAAAATGATGATTTATATTTGATTTGTGGTCCACTAAAACCCCCAGACTTTTTTCCCTTAAATGAATGCAGCAGTAAGCACCCTTACACATCCAGTATGGGCTGCCAGCACAGGTTCTTAGATGTGCTTTTCTAAAAGGAAATCAACTTTTGAGACATCAGCAATCTTCTTTAATCACATATACCAACAGAGAAAATACAAGCAGAGAAATAATGACCAATAGACAGGGTTTCTAACTGTATGAGTGTAAGTAATAAATATATCACAGATCAACAGACAGATTCAACTGTCTGACTATTACATTAATATCAAAGTTACCAGAGAGAGAAGCACCAACATCTGACTTTTCAGAGCCAAGGGCATCACCACCCTAGTGACCCAATGCTTCATTGACAATTAACAGAAGGTGTGGGCCTTTCTACAAAACAATAATAAAGTTTCCCTTAAGGGGCTCCACCTGAGGCCTATTAATGGACAAGGAAGATCTTTAACTCCCATCACAATGAATTATTATCTCGCTATGCCTACCCAAAACTATACCTGTGAATCAGAATTTTTAAAGCTCATCTTAAGACTTTAGATAACCAGTTGTCTTTACAGCTGAGTAAATTGAGAACTCATAGAAAGAAAGTATCAACATTAGAAATCCAAACTATGTCCCCTGATTCCAAATCCAGTGCTATTCCTATGTAATTAAACTGGTCCTTTTCATTTTCCTGTTCTTGCTTCACCTGGGTGGTTTTGCCCATTTGAAGACTCTGGCTTGATTCTGACATAGCATTCCAGTACCCTTTCACACCAGGTCTTTTCCCCTATATCTTGTTTTCTTTTTCCAGCTTGGTAAATATTTTTTTTAATTACTAGACATGAATAGGCCCTATCCTGTCAGGGATCTGGAATCAACTCTTATGAAACAGGTAAGGGATTATTCTATCAAATAATGAAAAAGAGGTCAGCTCATCTTGACCACACTTTCCTCTCCTGAAGTACTGATGTATTATTCAAAGGACTTAATAACCTTGCCAGGTCAGGAATGAATAAGCATTGGGAAGGAGTGCTTACAAATGGAATAACATTCAGAATCAAATGAAAGTGACAAATGGTGAGTGCCAAGAGCACAGGAAGTTGCCAAAAAGACAGTCCATAGCCTAAACCTGGCAGCTCCAATTATCATATCTTGGCCAGGTACTGTCTGTTCCACAAACAAAACAGCTGGATCCTTTATGCTCCCTTTATCCTAAGATGATATAGGGGCAGTATGCCAGAGAACTACAGGGTTGGGGAGAAGAAGAGAAAGTGGTTTCCCACTTGTGTGTGTGTATGTGTGTGAAATGTTTCCCAAATCGGTGCCAAACCCATACAAACAGCTG
Source organism: Bettongia penicillata ogilbyi (assembly GCA_023548195.1). NCBI lineage: Eukaryota > Metazoa > Chordata > Mammalia > Diprotodontia > Potoroidae > Bettongia > Bettongia penicillata. The sequence continues at coordinate 12,470,921 of JAJHZJ010000426.1, read as the reverse complement.
AGAGACCAGAGATAATAATAGCAAACTAATTAGTACGAAAACTCAATTCAATCAAACTCAAGGATCATTTATTAAGTACTAACAATATGCAGAGCTCAATACTAGGGGAATCATAAAATTTAGATACTTCAACTCAACTCACTTCAATCCATGCTTATTAGACTTCTTTTCTGTCTTCTCTAGGTTTTTGTGATAATGTTCTCTTTGAGCTCTCCTACTCCTTCTCAGTCTCCGTTGCTGCTTTATTATCCATATTCTCTAATCTTGGGTGTACCCTAAGACTTTGAACTGGGCCCTCTTTTTATTTCTTTTTACTTTCTTTCACTTAGGGGCCTCATAAGCTCTTATGATTTCAATATCATCTCTATGCAGAAGACTGCCAGAAATAAAATATATATATATATTTTTAAAATATATTATATTATATTATATTTATAAATATTATATTTATTATAATATATAATATTATATTTATTATATTTATAAAATATATATATATTTTATTTCTGGCAGTCTTCTGCATAGAGATAGATGTGTGTGTGTATGTGTGTGTGTGTGTGTCTGTGCATGTGCATGTACATGCATCTCTCTCTCTTTATATATATATATATATGTAAATTAGCCACACATATGTATATTAGCCCTAGTCTCTCTTGAGCTTCAATCTTGCAATCCCACAACAACTGCTGAAAAGACATTTAAAACTCTATTGTCATAGGCATCTCAAACCAAATATGTTCCAAACAGAACTTCTTATTTCATCTCTTTTATCCCCGCCCACAATCCACCATTCTTCCTAACTTTCTTATTTCTATCGAGGATACATTCATCCTTCAGTCACCTAGGTAGGTAACCTCAGAGTTATCCATAATTCTTTATTCTCTCTCATCTCTCTCCACACCCAATCACTGTCGCATCAGTTTTAACTATATAACATGTCTCCTTTCTCCACTGATACCACAATCATCCTATGTCGTCAAGTCTTTTTTCACCTTGTCCTTGGATCATCTCAGGAACTTTCTAGGTGCTTTCCCTTCCTTTTGTCACTTTTTTCCAAATCAGCCTGCACACAGGTGTCATTTGTAGTTTTAAAGCATGCAGCTAGAGAGTTACTCTCATGGTCACTAAGTTCTTGTGGTTCACCACATCCTCTAGCATCAAATATAGACTTCTTTGGAATTTCTAGTTTTTTATAGAATGACTATAGCTTACTTTCCCAAACTTATTATACATTCATCAAATTGACCTATTTTCTGTTCCTTACACTGCCTCCCATGCCTGTAGCACATGCCCTCTTTGCTTCTACATATGAGAATTCCTCATTTTCTTCAACTCTCAGCTCAAGCGCTGTCTCCTACATGATGCCTTTGTGATGACTCTAGTTGCTAGGGCTGCTCTACCCCTGAAATTACATTTCTCTTGTATGTGTGTGGTGTAAATACACACACACATATATGTATATATATATGCATATATATAAAATATGTGTGTATATATAGATATATATTTATGTGTGTATGTATATATATGTGCTATTTCCCCAAATAGAATATAAGCTTACGTGAATGATTATTTCATATTTGTTTTCATATTACTATCTTAATAACTGATATATAACATACTTGTCAATTCATTGATTGTTCTAGCACCTTGTCCAATAGAATGGAAAGTCTTTGAGGCCAGGAATGATTTTATTTCCAGTTCTCCAGTTCTTTTTCTGTGATATTTTCATATGACTTTTTTTGATTGATTTGAATTGTCTAACACTCTAAATACATTTTAACCAGTAAGTGCCACTAAGAGATCATATTCAAGTAATCTTTATCTCCAGTTTCTGGCATTGTTTCTTTGCTGTTTGACTAGGAAGCATGGTTTACCTACTCATTCTCAAGTTCACAAGCATTCATTAAGGCTCTACTATGTGCCTTTGGGCTATATTGAGAATACTAAGAAAGGCACAGACAGCCCCTGCCATCAAGCAGCTCACAAAGTTAAGTTGACTTTACCCTCCACAAATTAACATTACATCATTTCAGCTGAACCCTTTCCTGCTTATCTAACCTCCTAATCTACTTTTATTGATTCCCTTTCTCATTCTCCACTGTATTTGTTCCCAAACTCTTTTTTAACAAATATGAAAACACATATCTCTATTATGTACAGCTTGTTTTGCTTTTAAAAGTACATCATATTTTTGATGTTACTTTCAAAACTGTCTTGTGTGTTGTGTTTTCTCAGCTTTTTTCTTTTCTCCCCTGTGCATTTGAAAAATGATTCAATGGACCTCTTTTGTTTCTTTTCTATTCTTTTTTAAAACAATCGCACTATCTCCCCTATCTTTGCCCCAGTCCCCTAGGAAAGACACACACACACACACACACACACACACACACACACAAAATCCTTTCATTATAGGTTCAGTTCTATAGTCACCATTTAGTGTCAAGGGCTTAATCTCGTAAATTTCAGTTTTTGACTGAAACCAAACTTCACAGAATAAATTCCCTTAGTAAAAGGATTTGTTCTGTAAAACTTGGACTCAGTCAAAAGGTCGCATTTGAGGACCTTGATGGCTACGTATGGCCTCAGGGTGGCAGGTTCCCCACCCCGGATGAAATAGTCCTCCTGTCATGGGTGGTATTAAGAGAGGGAAAAGGAGGAAATTAAACAAAATAGTCCTTTTCTCCCTCCAGTTAGAAGGATCAAATATCAAGTCTTGTACAAGACAGTCCTCTTACATGGGTAGTACTAAGGAAAAAAGGAGAAGCAGAAAAAAAATAAAACAAAAAAAATGGAATAATAAAAAGTTAGAAGTCCTAAGTCTTTCATTCTTCCTTCAAAAAGACTAAGTTTCAAAATCTCACCTCTGTTCTACATGATGGATAATGCCAAATCTTGGAGGTTGATAGCAGTTTTCCTAATTTACAGATACGATGATGAACTAAGGCAGCACCAAGAGTATCAGAGACTCGGTAGCTCACAAGATACCTCCCTATAGCTGTCTAATCAGCATCTCAAACTCAACATGTTCTAGATACATATTTATATTTCTCCCAAAGCCTTGTGATTCTACTTTTTGTACCATTGCCACAGCCATTTAGACCGACTTCCATGTTTGTAACCTTGAGATTATCACTGATTCTTCTCTTTCCCTCACCTCTCATGTTCAACCAGCTGCCAAGTTCTGCTGATTCCATCTCTGTAGTATCCTCTAACTCCATCTCTTTTCTCTCCTCTCATTGCCACCACCATAATGCAGTCTCATTGACATCTGCTTGAATTCTTCCAGTTGTTTCCTGAAAGTTTTCTTCTTTTCTATCCATCCTTCATATTCATGCCAATGTTGATTTTCTCATGCATGAATCTGGTCATGTCTTTTTCTTCAAAATTCTTTAGGGTCTCCCTGCTGTCTTGAGTCAAGTTAATACTCCTTTGCCTGGTACTCAAGATCTTAAATTTGTTGTTAAAATCCTACCATTGTGTGCTTATTCCATACTCTTCTCCATGTACTGTACATTTCACTCAAACTGTGCTACATTTCTCTACTTCATAGTCATGAAATCTGAGAGTGATCTTAGTGACTTACTGGTCCAACCACCCTCCTATACACAAAGAATTCTCATTATGATGGACCTGACAAATGACTGTTTAGACTCTTCTCAAAGTTCTCCAAGGAGGAGGAAGGCACCAACTCTTTAGACAAATCATTCTTATTTTGGACAGCTCAAATTAGAAGGAAGTTTTTGTTTGTTTTTCTGAAACAAGTCCAAATTTGCCCCTTTATACATATCACCAATTATTCTTGATTCAGCACTGTGGAGCTAAATGACAAATCTAATCCTTCTAATCTGCATTAGTTCTTTAAATACTTGAAGACAGAAATCAAGTTCTATCCCTAGCTACTCCCTTACAAATACACACACACACACACACACACACACACACACACACACAGAGTTCTTTCTCTGGACTAAAAATTCCATATTTTTTTCATTATTCTTCTCAGGATATAGGTTCAATTCAAGTCATGGATTCAATTATCCTATTTGCCTTTCTCTGGACACCTCCCAGCTTATCAGAGTCACTTTTAAGCCAAGGCTTCCAAAAACGAACATAATACTCCGCATGAGGTCTGATAAGGGCATAGTACAATGGAACTATCACTTTCATATTCTTGGAAACATTACCTGTTTTAAATGAAGTCCAAGATAATACTATCTCTTTTATCTTCCCCATTACATATTGGACTTGTAGTCTACTAAACCGCTTAGATCTTTTCCAGCACAAATGATGTCAAATTATACCTCCACCCACCCCCCATCTTATATTTGTGTAGTTGATCATTTTGTCTCCAAGAGCAAGTTTTTCTATTTATCTCTATTGCATTTCAATTTGTCATGCTCAGTTCAATACTCTGGCCTCAGGGTCCTTTGGAATCTTAATTCCATCATTCAATGTATTTGGTAATCCTCTCAACTTGTTGCCATTTACAAATTCTTACATCCAAGTCATTTACAAAAATGTTAAACAGTATAAGGCCAAAATCAAATATCTGATGTATTCCATTAACAGACTCTTACACCACTGACATGGAACCACTAACAACTACTCTATGAAGTTGGTCATTAAGATCTGAATTCATCTACCAGTCCCTTACTGGTGTGAAGAGCTTAGATAGTGTGTGGACACCACTGTGCTCTATATCTGAAATGCTTTTCTCTCACTTCACCTTCGGAATCACTACTCATGCTACAAAGCTCAGTGAATTGCAACTCTCTAGGGAAGACTTTCTTGATTCTGAGTTTGATAATGATCTTGCACATCACATGGCACTTTGTGTGTTCCTCTCTGTAAACTTGATTCAACAAACCAATTTAAACATGGTACAATGGAAAGCACATTGGGTCAGGTCAAGGTTCAAGTATGACTTCTGATACTTACTATTTATGTGATTTTGGGCAAATCATTTATCTCTCTGCTATGTTCTCTGAACTGAGAGGATGAATTGTGTTCTCAGAACCTTTCCAACTTCAGATCTATGATCCCATGGAAATTTTTTTTAATAATTAGAACTGATATACTATTTTGTTCTTGTCCTTTGTTATTGAAGAAGACCAAAATGACATCACCATGATAAACTCAAGTTTCAGTGTGTCTGATCAGACCAATAGGAATTTGGAATGCTCTACCACAGACTGGGCACAGAGAGTCTGTGTAAACATTTGGGTGGATACTCCAAATTTGTGCATCCTATGTTTATTTTGTGCTGTCTCAATTCTGCTTTGCTCATAGAGTACAGCACACTTTCTGATGTGGGCACACCATGCTGAGCGGTCCTATGTCAGTGTCTCCCATGTCCCACAATCAAATCCAAAGTTCTTGGGAGACTCTGAGGGTATCATGGTATTGCTTCCTCTGACCACCATGTGATCACCTGCCCCATGTGAATTCTCCATAAAATTGTCATTTTGGGGAAGCATACATTTTGCATTCAAACATCATGACCAATCCATCTGAGTTGCACTCTCTGAAGCATAGTTTGAATGCTTAGCAATTCAGCTCAAGCAAGGACTCCAGTGTCTGGTATCTTATCCTTCCAGGTGATCCTCAGAATCTTCCTAAAAACAGTTCAAATGGAAGTGATTCAGTTTCATGGCATTGCATGTACAGTCTCTCAGCTCCATGCAAGCACCATGCCAGAGCTGACATGTATGTGGTACTTTAAAGTTTACAAATTACTTAAAATACATTATCCCAGTTGATCATCACAACAACCATTTGGGTTAGAGTCTAGTGGAATCATCATCTCTATATCATAGATAAGGAAATGAAACTCAGAAATGTTAAGCATCTTGCCAAAGGTCACACAATAGTAAAAAATCCCCACACTCTTCTCATCACACAGACTTGCTTGATAAATTGTGGCAGTGAATGTGGCACTGGACCTGGAGTCAGGACCACTTGAGTTCAATTCTTCCATTCACATTTACTGACTGTATGACCCTGGGAAAGTTGTTTAATCTCTGTCTGTCTCACTTTCCTACTCAATTAAATGGGTATAAAATAGTACCTAATGACTTCTGTTTTTGGGAGCCAGATGGTGGAGTGATGGGTAATTGCTATCTCCCTCCTCTGGTTGAACTTGACAAGCCCAGAGAATATCTCCCTGGAAAAGATCCCAGAACAGTGAGAGCAGCAGAAGGGGTAAACAGACTCCTAGCCTGTGAGGTTAGGAAGATCTCCGAGGAGGGTTCCTCTTGCTGTGGCTGAAGGGGACCAGTGCAGAATCAGAGTTGACGTAGACAGTCCCACCTCAACAAGCCTCGAGAAGATACTCAACCCCAGGTGGGTTATGCCCGCAACTGCCACCAGGAACCTAGGTGTGCCTCAGCACCCCAGGGAATCAAGAACACACTGGCACAGATGGGATCACCAACCGCTGAGCTTGCCTGTCCTCTAGCTCGGGAGAGGAGACCTCCTGTGGCCAGACCATCCCTCTTCCACACTTAATGAGTTAGTTCCATGGTAACTGTGGAGAAACTCACCTGACCTCGACTTTCCAACGTCAGCCAGCTCAGTATCAGGTGAACCACAGAATTTTAGCATCTAACTGAAAGAACCAGAGTCCACAACACAAAAACCCTCAACTTTTAGGCATAAGAACTGTGGAACAGAGCTCCCTGTGCCTCAGACACAGAGATCTACTTTAAAAGCCAGGAAAAGGGTGATTATCATGAGAAAGAAGCAAAGCAGAAAAGAAAAGACCATAGAATCTTTCTATGAGGACAAAGACCAAAATACACATACCAAAGAGGTCAGCATTGAGACTGTACTCCCATCTGAAATTTCAGAAGGGAATATGAACTGAACTGAAGCACAAAGAGCCTTCTTGGAAGAGTTCAGGAAGGATTTTAAGACCTAAATTAGAGAATTAGAAGAAAAACTGACCAGTGACTTTAAAAATATGAAATAAGAAATCAAAGAAGAATTTGAAAGGACAATTGAACAAATGGAAGAGGAAATACAAAACCTAATTGGAGAAAATAACTTCTTAAAAGGAACAATTGGAGAGATGGAAAAGGCGATGCAAAAGTTAATTGAAGAAAACAATTTGATAAAAAATAGAATCATATAAGTAGAAGCTAATGAATGATTGTGACATCAAGGGTCAGTCAAACAGAATTGAAGGAATGACAAGATAGAAGAAAATGTAGGTATTTTACATATTACATAGGTATTTTAAAATACCTAATTGGAAAAACAACTGACCTGGAAAATAGATCAAGGAGAGAAAAATCTAAGGATTATTGGTCTACCAGAAAGCCATGATGAAATAAAGAGCCTGGACAATATCATCCAAGAAATCACCAAGAAAAATTGCCCAGAAAGTCTAGTCCCAGAGGGCAAAATAGTCATTAAAAGAATCCACTGTTCACTTCCTGAAAGAGACCCCAAATTAAAAATACCAAGGGATATCATTGCCAATTACAGAACTATCAAATGAAGGAGAAAATATTGCAGGCAGCCAGAAAAAAGCAATTCAAATATCAAGGAGCTCGAGTGAGGATGACATGGGCCTTGCAGCTTCTACATTAAAAGATTGAAGGAATTGGAATATGATATTATGTAAGGCAAAGTAGCTAGGACTAAAACCAAGAATTAATTGCTCATCAAAGCTGAGCATACTATTTCAGGCGAGGAGATGGACATTCAAAGAAATAAGGAATTTCCAGACCTTCCTGATGAAAATGCCAGAGCTTAATTGAAAATTTGATCTCAAAATGCAGGTCTCAAGAGAGGCATAAAAAGGGGCAAAAAAACCCAAAACTTGTTACACAATATGGGCAAACTGTTTACATCCCTATAATGGAAGATGTTACTTGTTAATCTTGAGAATTATATATCTATTATGAAATGTTAAAGGGACATACATAGATAGAGGAACCGGGTATAAATTAAATAATATGATGATAACGAATGTGATTTAAGGGTGCGAAGGGATTATAGTGGGAGATGTGACAAGGAGGAGGAGGAAAAAAATTCATAACAGGAAGAAGCACAAAAATATATTACAGTAGAGGGAAAGAGGAGGAGGGAGATGAGCATTTTTTGAGAGGTACTCTCATTTGATTGGGTTCAAGGAGGGTACAACAAACTCACTTAAGTATAGAAACACAATTAGCTCTACAGGCAGTAGGAGGGAAGAGGTGAAAGAAAAGGGAGAGGAGGCTAAAAAGGAGAGAAATAGTAAGGGAAAAGGGGATTAAAAGGGAGGTGGACTGAAAGAAGGGAGCCCACTCTTTCAGTCAAAAGGAGTCAAAAATTAAAACACTATTGTGGAGGGAAAGGGAAAAGGGAGAACTTAAAGCACAAACGAGAGGAATAGGGATGGAGGGAAAGACACAGATAGTAATCATAACTGTGAATGTGAATGGGATGAACTCTCCCATAAAATGGAGAAAGATAGCAGAATGGATTAAAAATCATAATGCAACAATATGTTGTTTAAAAGAAACACATTTGGAATGAAGGCATATGCACAAGGTAAAGGTAAAAGATTGGGGCACAATATTTTGTGCTTCAGTTCATGTAAAAAAAGCAGGGATAGCAATCCTAATCTCAGACCAAGCAAAAGCAGAAATAGGTCTAATCAAAAGAGAAAAGGAAGGAAATTATATCCTGCTAAAAGGCACCATAGGCAATGAAGCAATTTCATTAGTAAATATATATGCTCCAAGTGGTATATCATCCAGATTTTTAGAGGAGAAGTTTAAGGAGTTACAGGAAGAAGTAGACAGCAAAACTATACCAGTGGGGGACCTCAACTTCTCCCTCTCTGAACTTGATAAATCTAACCTAAGAATAGACGAGAAAGAAGTTAAGGAGGTGGATAGAACTCTACATAAGATAGATATGATAGATCTCTGCAGAAAATTGAATGAGGATAGAAAAGAATATACCTTTCTCTCAGTGGTTTATGGCACATATACAAAAATTGACCATGTAGTAGGACATAAAAACCTCAAATCCAGTGCAGAAAGGCAAAGATAGTCAATACATTCTTGTCAGATTATAATACAATAAAACTTATATGTAACTAAAAGTTATGGAAATATAAATTAAAAACTAATTGGAAACTAAATAATTCTAAAGAACAACTGGGTTAAACAATAAATTATAGAACAATCAACAACTTCATTCAAGAGAATGACAATAATGAGACAACCTACCAAATCTTATGGGATATTGAAAAAGCTGTTCTTAGGGGAAGTTTTATATCTTTGAACACCTATATGAATAAAATGGAGAAAGAGGAGATCAATTAATTGGGCATGTAACTGAAAAAGCTAGAAGAAAGAAGAAATTGAAAATCCCCAAGTAACTACCAAATTAAAAATACTGAAAACCAAAGGAGAGATAAATAAAATTGAAACTGAGGAAACTACTGAACAAATAAATGAAACTAAGATTTGGTTTTATGAAAAAAACAATAAAATTAATAACTTTTGGTCAATTCAATTAAAAAAAGAAAGAAGAAAATTAAATTACCGATATCAAAAATGAAAAGGGTGAACTAACATTCAATGAGGAAATTAAACAACATTAAATTAATTAAATTTAATTAATCAAATATTAAAACGATAATTATAAATCACTTTGCCCAACTGTATACCCATAAATTTGACAATCTAAATAAAATAGATGATTATTTGCAAAAATTTAAGTTGCCCAGGATAACAGAAGAGGAAGTTGAATAACTAAATAACCTCATCTCAGAAAAGGAAATTGAGCAAGCCATCAATGAACTCCCTAGGAAAAAAACTCTCTAGAGTCAGATGGATTTACAAGTGAATTCTATCAAACATTTAAAGAACAGTTAATTCCAATACCATATAGATTATTTGGGAAAATTGCCAAAGAAGGAGTCCTACCAAATTTTTTACTGATACAAATATGATTTTGATAAACCAGTAAAAACAAAAACTGAGAAAGAAAATTATAGACCAAATTCTGTAATGCATATAGATTCAAAAATTTTAAATAAGATACTAGCAAAAAGAATACAGCAACTTATCACAAGAATAATACATTATGATCAGGTAGGTTTTATACCAGAAATTCAGGGCTGTTTCAATATTAGAAAAACTGTAAGTATTACTGATCATGTCAATAAGAAAACTAACAGAAATGACATGATTTTCTCAATATATGCAGAAAAAGCTTTTGACAAAATACAACACCCATTCATATTGAAAACACTGGAGAGCATAGGAATAAATGGAACTTTTCATAAAATAATAAGCAATATCTAAAACCATCATCAAGCACTATTTGCAATGGGTGCAAGCTAGATTCATTTCCAATATGATCAGGGGTGAAACAAGAATGTCCATTATCATTACTGTTGTTCTGTATGGTATTAGAAATGTTAGCTGTAGCAATAAGAGAGGAAAAATAAATTGAAGGAAATAGAATAGGCAAAGAAGAAACTAAGTTATCACTCTTTGTAGATGATATGATGATAGACTTAGAGAATCCCAGAGAATCAAGTAAAAAAACTACTTGAAATAATAAAGAACCTTGGCAAAGTTGCAGGTTACAAAATAAACCCACATAAATCATCCACATTTCTATATATTACTAACAAAGCCCAATAACAAGAGATAGAAAGAGAAATCCCATTTAAAGCTATGCTAGACACTATAAAATACATAGGAGTCTACCTGCCAAAATAAACCCAGGGACTATATGTACTCAATTGCCAAACACTATTTACACAAATAAAGTCAGATTTAAGTAAGCAGAAAAACATCAGTTGCTCATGGGTAGGCCAAGCTAATATAATAAAAATGACAATTCTACCTAAAGTAATTTACTTATTCAGTGCCATACTAATCAAACTACCAGATGATTATTTTCTAAAGCTAGAAAAACTAATATTAAAATTCATTTGGAAGAACAAAAGGTCTAGAATATCAAGGGAACTAATGAAAAGAAATGCTAGGGTAGGTGACCTAGCCCTACCAGATCTCAAATTGTACTATAAAGCAGCAACCATCAAAATCACTTGATACTGGCTAAGAAACAGAAGGAAAGAACATTGGAATAGGTTAAGTACTCAAGACACATAGTTAATGAATTTAGACCAAAGGACCTCAGCTTCTGGGATAAGAACTCACTGTTTGACAAAAATGGCTGAGAAAACTGAATGACAGTGTGGCAGAAACTGGGCATAGACCAATTCCTGACACCATACACAAGAATAAAGTCAAAATGGAAAAATGATCTAGGTGTAAAGATTGATACTGTAAACAAATTAGGGGAGTAAGGAATAGTGTATTTGTTAGATTTATGGAGAATGAAGACATTTATGACCCATCAAGAGAATAGAGAACATCATTAAGTGAAAAATGCATAATTTTGATTACAGTAAATTGAAAAATTTTTGCACAAACCAACCCAATGCAACAATGATGAGGAGGGAAACAAAAAACTGGGAAAGAACTTTTGCAAATAGTGTCTGTGATAAAAGCCTCATTTCTAAAATATATAGAGAAATGAGTCAAATGTACAAGAATACAAGTCATTTTTCAATTGATAAATGGTCAAAGGATATGAATAGGGACTTTTCAGAGGAAGAAATTAAAACTCTCTATAATTATATGACAAATTGCTCCAAATCACTATTGATTAGAGAGATACAAATCAAAACAACTCTGAGGTACCACATCACACCTATCAGATTGGCTAACATGACAAAACAGGAAGATAATAAATGTTGCAGATGTGGGAAAGTTGGAACACTAATTCATTGTTGGTGGAGCTGTGAGCAGATTCAACCATTCTGGAGAGCAATTTGTAACTATGCCAACAGGGCTATAAAAATGTGTATGCCCTTTGACCCAGCAATATCACTTCTGGGACTCTATCCCAAAGAGATCATAGAAATGAGAATGAATCCCCCATGTACAAAAATATTTATAGCAGCTCTCTTTGTGGTGGTCAAAAACTAGAAATCAAGGGAATGGCCATCAATTGGGGAATGGCTGAACAAGTTGTGCTATATGAATGCAAGGGAATACTATTGTGCTATGAGAAATGATGAACTTGAGGACTTCACAGAAGCCTGTAAAGACTTATTTGAACTTCCACTCAGCTAAAGGAGCAGAACCAGTAGAACTCTGTATACAACGACAACCACAGGGTGCGAGAAAGTTTTCTGGTTGATTTAGTACTTCATTGAAATGCATTGACTTAAAAAATCTCCAATGGACTCTTGAGGCTAAACACCTTCCACATCCAGAGAAAGAACTGTAGAATTGGATTGCAGACAGAAAATAGACCATTTTCTTTTGTATTATATTATGTTTTGTTTTATGGTTTCCCCCATTCATTTTAATTTTTCTATGCAACATGCATTTAATAGGAATGTTCATGTAGAACTGATATAAGATTGCATGCCATCTCAGGGAGAGAGGGAAAAGGTAGGGGGTAATAAGGAAAGGGAATAGAAAAGAATCTAAGACGTAGGGAAGTGATTATCAAACACTGAAAACAAATAAAATAATTCAATTAAAAATAGTACTTACCTTTCAGGGTTGTTGTGAAGATAAAAGAAGATATTATCTGTAAATAGTTTTGCAAATACTTTATAGCGTTTTATAAATCCTTTAAAGCAGCATATAAATACTAGCTATATTGCAGTGGGATAGGGGGAAAGAGTCAAGGCATGTACACAACACATAATACAAGATACTTTAAGTGTGATGGGGATCCATATAAAGGGTCCTGGAAAAATTTGCACATATAGACAATCATTGTGATAAGTGGAATTAGTGGGTTCTTTCTAGAGGAAGTTACATCTGGGATGGTTTTAAAGGATTCTGAATGTTAGAGATGAAGAAAAGTCATATTTCAATTGACTTCACCATTGTGAGCATACAGGACTGAAAGATGACATGCTGAGTTTGGAGTAACACTGGCTATACAACATGGCATGGCATGTAATAGTGAATATTATCTACTTTCTAGGCTATAAACGTCATGATGGCAAAGATTTGTATTGTTTCAGTTTTCGTTCTGTATCAGTACCTAACGTAGTAACTGTACACAATAGGACTGAGAAGTTTTTTGAATGAATTTTTGAATATAATATTCATTATTATATAGTAAATGTACTATATCTCTGTCATTCAATCAATAAACATATTAAATGCCTACTATATGCTAGGCACTGTGCTAAGTTCTGCAGATACAAAAAGAGGCAACAGGCAGCCCTTGACCTCAAGGAGATTACAATCTAAAGGGGCAGGCAACATGCAAAGAAATACAGACAGTTCTCCCTTTACCTACACAGACTGTTCTGCAGATCTCTATCTTGAGTGATTTTTACATAATGATAATACAAATTTGACTTCTGACATGAAGAAGGGAGGGAGAGGCAAGCTGAAACTGGAGTCCCAATGCCCATGGACAGAGGGGACTGAAAGATGGTTCAAGGACAAGCTGGGTCAGGGACAGGGAAAAGAGTAGGAAGAGAAACACACAGGCTTAGAGTCAGCCATGTCAGGGTCTCATGAGAAGCAAGAGGAAGAAGGGGAAAGGGTGTAGACATGTGGGACCTGAACATAGACACTGACAGAAAAGAATGAGCCACATGGGGTGGGTGGAGGGGAGCAACAAGACATGGCTGGTGAAGGGAGTTAAAGGTCTCCTCTCTTGGTGCTAGAGCTCTCAAGTCAAACGCCCATGCAGTGGTGGCAGTCTCTCCACAACTCCATTCTTCTGCTCCCTTTAAGAGAGGATTTTTGGTTTCATGTGTTTGTTTGCTGCTTGTTTTGGTGGGGTAGTGTATGGCCAGGCAGCCTTAGGAATGGGGGGGGAGAGAGAGAGAGACAGAGAGAGACAGAGACAGAGAGAGACAGAGAGAGAGAGAGAGAGAGAGAGAGAGAGAGAGAGAGAGAGAGAGAGAGAGAGGGAGGGAGAGAGACAGAGACAGAGAGAGGGCGCACAGTACTGTATGGTAAAGGAACATAAGTGTTTTGTTTTTTTGAGAATGTGGATTTCTTTCAGAATGAATTCAAATTTGAGTAATTAGAATTTAGGTAAAGCAAAAACTGACTGTACTGACAAAACAAGGTATATATAGAGTAATTGGGAAATAATAAAGAGAAGGAAGGTATTAGAATTAAGAGGAGTTGGGAAAATCTTCCTATGTAAGATAGAATTTTAGTTAAAACTTAAAGGAATCCGGTGTGTATTAATATTCCCCATGTGGTATTAAAAGGTCATGGTCTGATATAGTGCAATGTAAAAGGACAAGACCTGAGAATCAGGAAGCCTGGTTTCAAGAATAGATTTGAAACTGCCTTCTTGTAGTATTGAGTGAAAAACTTAATTTTTCTGGTCCTCAGTTTTACCATCTATAACAGGGAGATGCTAATCCCTATTCCATACACCTCCTCTACCAAGCTGAAAATCCAATCTAGTTCTCCTGACTTCTAGCGCAGTGTTACTTCTATCACACTACATCCATAGCATGCCTGCCCTCTTCTGGGACCCATAACTTTCTTCCTAAGAACAAGCAACTGACAGAACTGATAGCAAAGGCCCTGGCATCATTACAATAGACAAAGCATAAGTTCAACAGAGAAAATGATAGCGACCAGGATGTTTTCTGGATATGTCAGTGAGCTTTTGCCTAAGGACTTTCTGCCCTTATCCAGGATTCATTTTCCAGACCCTCAGAGTCTTGGGACCTGCCTTGGAATCCCAAAGTTGCTCCCCATTCCCTGAATGTATATATATAAATACACATATAGATATATACACTGAAACCTGCAGGTGTTTCACATACACACACACACACACACACACACACACATTGTATGTGATTAAGTATGCTTGGGAATGGAGCCATGCAGCTTCCTCAGGATCCTGTAACAGGGGATGGTAAAGAGTGGAGAGGAAATTAAGCGTCACAGGAAAGTACTGCATCTTTTCCAGATAATTACCCCTACCTTGTATAATCTAACGAGCCATTACTATGCCCGGATGGAACATTTAAGGAGAGTTATTGTATGTTTTCTCACAGTTTACCCAATTGTAGGAGTTAATTGATTTACCTAGATAAAACAAAGGTGGGGAACAGCTTCCAAAATATTTGAAAGAAAACACCCTGATGGTCTTGGCATGTAGCTGAGTATGGAACACTCTGGTACAGAGATTAAGCCAAAACTTCTTATATCATAGAACATAGAATTTTGGAACTGGAAAGGACTTCATGATAGAGAACACAAAACATTTTAGCTAGAAGAGACCATAAAACATGGGATTTGGAAGAAAAACCTAGAATGAAAATAATTCTGACTATAAAAGATCTTAGAGATTATCTGATCTATCCTTCATTTTGTAGAGGAGGAAATTAAGAACCACAGGAGAAAAGAGACATCTAATAGTTGACAGAGCAAAGATAGGCCCAACTTGCTTGGGGTGAGTCTCTCTGAGATAATATACCTCCAGATGTACAATTCAAGGCATATCTCTTGATGTGACAGTTTCATAATTTTTATTATAATTCATAAAGTGAAGACTTCCTGGATTGACAAAAGAGAATTTTGTAAAAGGCTCCCTTGTATACCATTATGTTAATGTTTAAATTTCATTTAATTTTTTCAGTTAATAAGTATTTATATTTTTCTTTCTCTCTTCCCTCAGCATAGAGGACATCTTGTAATAAAAATGCATGGTAAATTACAACACTGACAATATCTGAAAACATGGGTCTCGTTTTGCTTATTAAGTCTAATACCTTGCTGTTGAGAGGGTTGTACAAAAATATTTATGGCAGTTCTTTTTGCTGTGACAAAGAACTAGAAACTAAGGAGGTGTCTATCGATTGAGAATGGCTAAACAAAAATTGTATATAAAAGTAATGGGATACTATTGTGCCATAAGGAATGATGAGGAAAGGAATGGTTTCAGAGAAACTTGAGATAACATATAAAATGACTCAGAATGAAAAGAACAGAACCAGGGGAATAATTTATATAATAACAATATTGTAAAAATGAAAGTTTTGAAAGACTTAAGAACTTTGATCAATGGGGCAGCTGAGTGGTGCAGTGGATAGAGCACTGGCCCTGGAATCAGAAGGACCTGAGTCAAATTTAACCTCAGACATTTACTAGTTGTGTGACCCCAGGCAAGTCATTTGACCTTGATTGCCTTAAAAAAATTCTAATCAACACAATGTCTGGCTATTGGCCATAAATCCAAAGGACAAATGACCCCCCTAAGTCTGAACAAGGATTTTGTGGATTTCCTTCCTCTATTCTTCATCTTTATGATGCTTTCTCTCCTTGTTGCTAAACTCATGAGTGGTTAGCATAAAGTCACCTCTGGTCTCCTCTCCCTATTATTGTTCACTTGTCTATCTGGGTTTATATGCTCAAATACAGACACAATCAGCTCAATGGATCTGAGAAGGAACACGCTGCTTCCATTCTTGGGAATCTTCTTGTCTCTAGGGGGAGGTACAGCCATCTCCCAGGGAGTCTTCAAAGTGAAAAGAAAGAACAGTACATAGCCACATTCCCCAACAGGGTGATGTAGTGGAAAGATTCCTGAAAATAGAGTCAGAATTTCTGGGCTTAAGTTCTGTCTCTGATACTTACTAGGTATGTGACCACAGGGAGATCACTTCAACTCTCTGAACATCAGTTTCCTTATTTGTCAAATTAGGAGAAGGAATGTAATGGTGAGGGAACAATGTACTTTGGAAAGTGCATTGCTCTAGAGTAAGAAGACTGGGTTCAAATCCTACTTATGATGTCACTATCCATATAAACCTAGGTAAGTCATTTCATCACTACAGTCTCCATCTTCTTTATCTGTTAAGCGAGATTTCAGTTTATGGAACTTAGGTCCGTTTCATCTCTATGTCTTCTATGTCAGTTCCCTTTAGACTCAGTAACCATCATCCTCTAATCTAATTACACCACTATTCCAAATGAATCTGTGAAGAATTCTTACTCTGCTATCAACTACTTATCTAGCCTTGGGAAAGTCACTTAACTCCTTTCAGTATCTTCCAAATGATGGAATTGGATGAAATTAACTATAAAGTCCTTTCCCACTCAAAATTCCTTGATTTTAAGGTTGACTCAACAGTATCATGCAGAGCCTGGGTGGATGCATGAGACCTTTCACTTTAGTCACATTAAGTCTTTCTTAATGTCTCTCACCCTGGACTACATAGCTCTCTCTTTTGCTAGTTGCTCCTTTTAAGTGGGTATGTTAACAATGGATGATTTGCAGAGCAGAGAAGTTGTAATTAAAATCCCCAACACATTAAAAGGATCCTCAGGCAGGAGCACCCTACTGAGGAAGAAGAGGCAGGAGGAATAGGGAGAGAGAGGAGCCAATTACCAGGTACCTGCTAGCCAGTCCATTATCAGTGAAGGACACTGCTCTCCATACCAGTATTAATTGCTAAAGAGCCAAGTTGTTCACAGGCAAACAAACTCATAAATATCCTGCACAGTGTTAATGATGACTAAGTGTGTCTTTATAGGGAGCTCTGTGAAAAGACTGAGCGAGAAATAACCAGTGTTTGCTACAAATCTCTCTTCCTCCATTTGTCCCTCACAGATGAGGTTGCCATCCTTGATAAGTAGCACGAGTGGCTTTCCAGGGTCAGAGTTATGATGTGTCACTTTATTGGTTTATTCATTATTTATATCCCTCTTCAAGGGAATATTTTTTTTCCATCCATGTATTATGCCCCATCAAGTTATTGTTCGGTTGGTAATTAAATTAGGGCTCTCTCAGTGCTTAATGTCCTGCCAATCTCCCCGGCTGCAATATCTGTTTGGAGGACTGAGCTTCCCAGTGTAATAACTCCTAGGAATGGGCCTCTGTAGTCTCAGAATAGGCCCTCATAGCTCCAAACTAATACCCCACCCCCAGTGAGTTATCTTCTGGAATTGGTACTTTGCAAGAACACAGGCAAGGGATGTAATGCCACCCCCGTGGATAGGCACTGGAAATGGATCGTGAAATGCCTGTTGTCAGTCATCAAAGCATTTCCACTCCTGCCCTGAAAAGGCTTCTAACACTCTGGTAGTGTGGTTTGGTGGCAACAGGAAAGGATTTGGAGTCAGGAACCTTGGTTCAAGACCTGACTTCAGCATTTACTATCTATTCAATCCTGGCCAAGCCACTGGACCTCTCAGAGCCAGATTCTTCAATTGAAAAAAAGCAGGGATGATAATGCTCTCTCGTCTTATTTCACAGGATTATTGTAGCAAAAATGCATTGTAGACTTGATAGCTCTGTAGAAATGGGAGCTATTACTGTATAATCATTACTGTGTGCATTGATTGCTGACTGGCTGCCTGCAAAACAACATATGGAAAAAGCCAAGGTGGGGATTATTGCCTAGTGCAATTCAACTCAACAAATATTTATTAAGTTGTTACCATGTAGCCTGTTCTAAGCTTCAGAAGAGATACAAGTTCTCAACAAGAAATGGGTCCTGCCTTTCTTAAGCTCACAGACTGAAAGGCAAGGACACAATAGAAAGGCATAATATGCAATATTGCATATATATAGATACTCATCTTTTCATATAGCATATCCCCTAAGTAAAATTTATGTTGCTTGAAGATAGACATTGTTTTTTTATTACTTTATCTGTATTTTTCAAACACAGTGACTTGCAAATAGTTGGCACTTAATAAATGTTTTTTGGTCTGAATAGTATCAGACTTCAAGGACACTGGTGGTTTGAAAAAAATGACACTGTGAACTGTTAATCAACAAGCATTTGTAAAGCATTTACTGTGTACCAGGCACTGTGTTAAGCATTAAGGACACAAAAAAATTTGTACTGGGAAAAATACTAGCATAGACCAATGCCTGAGACTGTACGCAAGAATGAAGTCCAAATGGGTATACGATCTAGGTATAAAGACTGATACTGTAAACAAATTAGTGAAGCAAGGAATAGTGTATTTATCAGATTTATAGAGAAGGGAACAATTTTTGACTAAACAAGAGACAGAAAACATTATGAAATGCAAAACAGATAATATTGATTACCTTAAATTGAAAAGTTTTATACAAACCAACTCATGCAACCAAGATTAGGAGGGAAGCAGGAAACTGGGAAAGAAGTTTTGCAATTAGTGTCTGTGATAAAGCTTTCATTTCTAAAAACGTATTGAGCGCTGAGTCAAATGTAGAAGAATACAAGTCATTCCCCAATTGATAAATGGTCAAAAGATATGAACAAACAGTTTTCAGAGGAAGAAATTAAATCTATCTATAGTCATATGAAAAAACGCTCTAAATCACTATTGATTAGAGAGATGCAAATCAAAATAACTCTGAGGTACCACATCACACCTATCAGATTGGTTAACAGCACAAAACAGGATGATGATAAATGTTGGAGAAGATGTGGGAGAGTTGTAACACTAATTCATTGTTGCTGGAGCTATAAACTGATCCACCCATTCTGGAGAGCAATTTGGAACTATGCTCACAGGGCTACCAAAATGTGCATACCCTTTGACCCAGCAATATTGCTTCTAGGGCTGTATCCCCAAGAGATCATAAAAATGAGGAAGGGTCCAACATGTACAAAAATATTTATAGCAGCACTACTTGTGGTGGCCAAAAACTGGAAATCAAGGGGATGCCCATCAATTGGGGAATGGCTGAATAAATTGTCATATATGAATGTAATGGAATACTATTGTGCTGTAAGAAATGATGAACAGGAAGACTTCAGAGAGACCTGGAAAGATGTATATCAACTGATGCTGAGCAAAAGGATCAGAATCAGGAGAACTTAGTACACAACAACAGACATAGTGCGTGATTTTTTTCTGGTAGACTTAGAATTACATTGCAATACAAGGACTTAAAACATTCCTGATGATCTCTTAAGGCAAAATGCCTTCCACAGCCAGAGAAAGAACTATGGAATTCGATTGCAGAATGCAACAGATCGTTTTCTTTTGTATTACATTTTGGTTTGTTTCATGATTTCTCCCATTCATTTTAATTCCTCTATGCAACATGACTAACTGAAAATGTATTTAATAGGAATGTATGTGTAGAACCTATATAAAATTGCATGCCATCTTGGGGAGGGAGAGGGAAAGAAGACAAAAGGAGGGGGAAAATTCAAGTTATATGGAAGTGATTGTAGAAGGCTGAAAACAAATAAAATAATAAAAAAGAACACTACTAGCATGGAGTTAGAGGACTAGGCTAAAGACTGGCTGAGTGAGGCTCTCTGAGTTTCTTTTCTTCTCTGGAAAATGAACTGCTTGGACTAAATCATTTCTAAGGTCCCTTACAGCTCTAGTATGGAATGATTCTTGGTAGGTCAGGGAGAGAGAAAAGATGGAAGGGAGGGAGGGAGGGAGTGAGGAAAGGAAGAAAGCACGGAAAGAGGGAAGGGAAGAAGGAAGGGAGGAAGTAAGGAAGGAAGGAAGGAAGGATACCAGACTTAAAATCAAATAACCTGGTTTGTAGTGTTAGCCCTAATCATTGTGTTAGCTTGGTTAAATTGCTTACTCTCTCTGAGTTTTGGGTAGTTTTATTCTCCCCGTCATGTCTGAAATTAGTGAATTGGACTAGATGATTGTTGAGGTAGCATTCAGTTCTAAATTTCTATTGTGGTAAATGTTTATTTCAAAGAACCTATTGCCTTGAAGGAAAATCTCAGACAAGTCATTTCTGGCTCCTGGGCCACCTCTCTAAAATGTTTGTGATGGGGTGTGGCATCTGAGGTTGAGTGGAGAAAGTGTTGGACTGCTTGGCTGTATTTGGACCAACACCATCACCAGCTCCCCACTGGAAAACTGGACAAAGTACCTAGAATTTCCCTAGGATATTATGGGACAGCTTTGGTGTTCCCTTGCCTGAATTCAGGACTCCATTGTACCTCCTAGTTATCCTTATACCATGGAGCATCCGTTTAAGCCATCACCTCTACTTTCTCCCCACTGGGAATATTAGGCTGCACCCTTAGATTCACCCTGGGCACTCAATTACCATTCCTGGCCATCTCCATGTGCTTCCTCATCTTCCACTTGTTTTCTAGCTCCTGTTTATATATTATATCCCATTGTATCCTCCATTAGAAAGTAAGATCCCTAAGAGCTGGCACCTCTTTCTTGGTTGTATTTTTATCCCTAACACTTTAGCATAGTGCCTGAAATGTATTAAGAAATTAATGAAGCTTTATTATCTATCTATCTATCTATCTATCTATCTATCTATCTGCTATCCATCTCTCTATTTTCTATTTATCATCTATAGTGATCTTTTGTGTGTTCTGTCCTTCATTCTTGAAATTTATTTAAGATCTGTTTCAATTCTAAAATTCTATGAATGAAGTAGACACTGGAAAATCAACTGGTAGAGGGGAAAAAACCCCTATACTATCCATGGTCCTAAATTAAACTCTACAGGACTACTGATCACTAACTGAAAGTATGAGGAAGGGAGCAAACCATCATAGAATTCATGATAAAGAAGGCGGAAACAAGCTGGGCATTGTTTGACATATACCCTACATTTTGAGAGAGCAGATTTTAGACCACAGGATAAAAATATATGGTATATAATGGTCTAAAATTCTATAGAGTAAGCTGACTGAAGAGAAGATGGAAAGCTTTTAAGAAAGAAACTGTGAGACAAATACAAACTGAGAGAAAAAGAGGAGCTTGTAAACAGAACAATTTAAATTCACAGGAAACTCATTTACTGCATTAGTGTAATCATGTTCTGGAGATGAAAGTACGGAGATAACTGAAAATAAATACAAAGTGACATAATCCTATTAAATATTATCAGGTCTGCTAAAACTAAAAGTGAAACTTAAGGTTGATATGAATTCTAAGGACCACCAAAATATCCTTTGTAACTGGGTTCAAGAGAAAATTAAATAAACTAAATAAATAAGCAAACAAATAAATGAATAAATGAATAAATAAGGGAATAAATAACACACACTGCTTGGGGTGGATGGGACTATGGCAACTGGGTGTTGTTGTTATTCAGTTGTTTCAGTGTTATCAGACTCTCCATGACCCCATTTGGGATTTTATTGGCTAAGATGCTGGAGTAGCTTGCCATTTCCTTCTCCAGGTCATCTCACAGATGAGAATCAGAAGCAAACAGGGAGGATAACAGGTCACGGATGCGGGATGGGGGTAAGAAAGGAACATTGACTAATAGTGACCTTTTCGAGCAGCTGAGATAATCCTAAATTATTTGTTAATAGAATATTGTAAATCCCCTGTCTGTATTCCTTCCTTCTACCTATGTACCTTCTTGACTCATGTCCTTGTGTTACCTTGAACTTAATAATATCTAATAATTACCTCTCTTAGCTCTTTCCATGCATGTGTTCAAATACGTACAGCCCCTCTCCATTTTTATGAAGTCAGGGATAAGGACCACACTTACTGGTCTCTGGTTAGTTCCCTTGCTGGTGATATCTGAGATGAACAGAGATTATGACTGATTTCCCATCTCCACGAAAGAAAAGAATCATGATCACTATGGGGAAGTGAACTGTCTCATAGCAGAGGAGACAAAGATCTAGGTGTCCCAACACATCATTGAGAAGGGAGGATGCGGAGCTCAATGGATTATGCTGAATTCAAGTACAAGTGTGATGAGATAGATATAAAGGAAATTAGAGGAGCAAGGAATAGTTTATCTGTCAGACCAGTGGAGAAGGAAAGAATCTGTGATCAAACAAAGGACTGATAAGGTTAAGAAATGAAAAATAAATAAATAAAATACAAATAAAACCCATGCAAACAAGATTAGAAGGAAAGCAGAAAGCTGGAAAACAATTTTTACCAGTGCTTCTGATAAAAGCTTCATTTCTTAAATATACAGAGAACTTAACGAAATTTTATAAGAATACAAGTCATTTCCCAATGGTTAGGAACAGATATTTTTCAGATGAAGAAATTAAAGTTATCTATAGTCATAGTCATATAAAAGTTCTTCTAAATCACTATCGATTAGAGAAATGCAGCATGCCTATCAGATTGACTAAAATGAGAAGAAAGAAAAATTCCAAATTTTGGAAAGAATATAGAAAAATTGAGACACTGATGCACTACTGGAGTTGTGAACTGATCCAACCATTCTAGAGAGCAATTTGCAACTATGCCCAAAGGGCTATAAAATTGTGCATATTCTTTGATCTAGTAATACCACTACTAGGTCTATATTGCAAAGAAATAATAAAAATGGTAAAAACAAAAAAAAGAACTATGCTTTCAAAAATATTTACAACTGGTCTTTTGTGGTGGCAAAGAATTAGAAATTGATGGTATGTCCATCACTTGGAGAATGACTGAACAAGTTGTGTTACACAAATGTAACAGAATATAATTGTTCTGTAAAAAATGGCAAGCTGACAGATTTTAGAAAAAAACTGGAAAGATTTACATGAATTGGTGCAACATGAAATGAAAAGAACCAGCAGAACACTGTACACAGTAACAGTAACATTATGTGATGATCAACTATGAAAGAGTTGGCTCTCCTCAGATACCGTGATCCAAGACAATTCAGACTCATGATGTAAAATGCTATCCACATCTATAGAAAGAACTATGGAGTCTGAATGCAGATTGAACATGATATTTTCACTTTTTAATTATTTTCTTTCTCATGGTTTTTCCTTTTTGTTCTGATTCTTTCGTATGGCTAATATAGAAATAAGTTTAACGTGATTGTGCATGTATTACTTACATTAAATTGCTTGCAGTTCTGTGGAGGAGGGAGGGAAGAAAGGGAGGGAGAAAAATTTAGAACTTAAAATATTACAAAAATGAATGTTAAAAACTATCTTTACATTTAATTGGAAAAAAAATACCATTGAGTACAAATAAATAGAAATTCAGTGACACACAGAAAATGTTAATGTGTTTTTCTAAACCAATAAACCTAAACCTGAAAAGATCCTTTTGTACAGTGTCCTCTGTTTCCATATGAGTTTGGCAGTTTGACACCACTGCACTGGCAGAATAATGTGGACTTAGCTCTCTTCATTCTGTGTCCTAGAGACTGACACATCTAAGTCTCTGGTGACTGACTGACTCCTTCATTGAGTAAGACCTACTTGAATACTTTGCTTGAAATCATTTTGTCTTTCATTGCATCTGTTATTTCCTCTGTTCAGGGCAATGTTTTGTTTTAGACCTTGATCTTCTTGTAAAAGTTTAGATACTTCATCATAAAAAACCCAAAATAAAACAAAACAAAGCAAAACAAAACATATTGCTTTACACCTAACTGGTCTGTGTAGTTGTTGGTATTATTGTGGTTATTGTTATTTTGTAATATCCCCTCTAAGTCTCATAAAAGTTGTTAAGTACTGATATTGCCTTTGACAGAAAGTTTATAGGGTGTATAAGGGTGTTGAGGGCAGATGAGCATCTCTGGTGTAAGGACTTGTCAAGTCCTTTTAAGGGCTGCTTGTGCACCTTTGTATCCACCTGTCACTCAACTTATGGTTCCAAGAAAACATAGCATGTGCAGTGGTCACACCCTGTCTTTGCATAAATTAGGTTGAGGGTAAATGATGGACCCCAAGCCTGTCACTGAGATAGGAGGCTGTCTGTCTCAAGCACACAAAGACTTTCTCCTGTGGAATGGGTGGATGAGAATAATTTGTTTCAATGGCCATGAAGGCAGCTAAAGTAGGCACTGTAGAGGGCTTAGAACTAAGCTAGACATCAAAAATGCAAAAGTTATCCACTGCACCCTGGGCTATCACTAGTTATCCTATGATTGGTACAGTTCTTGAAGGCCTGGAGAAGGCAAATCAACCAGTAAACATTTACTAGATGCCTACTATCTGCCAGGTACTGTGGTAAGGGCTGGAGATAAAGGAAGGCAAAAGACAGTCCCTGCCCACAAGGAGCTTATAATCTAATAATGCAAACAAATATATACAAAGTAAGCTATATACAGGGCAAATGTCTTGATTTAAAGACAAAAAGTTAAATTTGTCAAGTGTGGACCAGTGTTCTTAACTTTGATTCCTGGAAAAGTTCCAAACCGTATTATTAAAGGGATTGTTCATGAACATCTAGAAAAAAAAAAAATGATCACTAAGAGTCAACATAGGGACATCAATAATTCATCATCACAGTACAACAGTGTTTCTTTTCTTCCATTTCCTTTCCCTTTTCTTTTTTTTTTGGACAAATAGCTTGCCATGAGAAATCCCATTTGACATTTTGCTCAGGAAAGATGTTGACAAACTCATTTAGAGAAAGGCAATCAGAGTGGTAAGGACAATGGAGACTATGTGGTACAAATTGTGGATATTTAGCTTAGAGAAGAAGGGAATTATGAGGAACATGGTCATTCTCTTTAAGTTTGTAAAGGATTTTCACTTTGGAAATGAATTCAATTTGATTCACTCAACCTCCATTCGAAAAATCAAATCTATTATTTACAGTATCTACTAGAAGTGGATGGAAATTTCAGAGAGACAGAATTGATGAACTATAAGCCCTTAGAGGGCAGGAAACACTTTATTTTTGTATTTTTGTTTTAAGCACCTAGCACAGTGTCTGGTACATGGTAGGCACTTAAAAATTTTTGTTGGTTGATTGATCATAGCTTCCTCAGGGACTAAGAGATTTTTCTCAAAGAACAGGACAGACTACTAGTATACAAAACAGTAGACCTTCATTATGGTATGTTTTATTCAGATAGGGAAGTAAAAAGTCTATATAAGATACTTAAGTGAGGGCAGGGACAAAAAAGATAAAAAGGGGAGGACAGAGCCAAGATGGCAGAGTAGGAGAAGAACCTGTAAGAGCTATGCCCTCACAGCCCATAAAGTACTGAAAAAATGCCTGAACAAATTCTAGAGCAGCAGAAACCACAAAATGACAGAGTGAAAGAGATTTCCAGCCCAAGGCAACCTAGAAGGCTGACAGGAAAGGTCTGTCACACTGGGCTTGGAGTGGAGCACAGCCCAGCCTTGGCCATGTGGCACAGCAGGGACTAGACTGGAGCAGGCTTCAAGGCACCAGCAGCAGCTGCTGCAGTTCCCAGATCCCTCAACCCACAAACACCTGAGATAGCTTCAAAGGTGAGTAAGAAAGCTCTTTCACCTGAGTGAAGAGGGTCCTCCTGCCCCAGCCCTGGTCCCAGGTGGCCCCAGTCAGCAGCAGCATCCATTTAGGGAGCCCTCAGCCTAAAGTCCCTGGAGGAATTGAGCTGCTGACCTGGGTCTCAGCCCTGACTGATAGCCCTGGGGTGAGGAGGAGTGCTGGTCTGGTAGAGCTGGTAGAGACTCTGTAGAGGGAATTCTACTCACAGATCCTGGGCAGAAAAGCTTGTGGTAGCTCCCAGACCAGAGCCCAGGCCCAGAGAGGAGTTAATTCCTCTCCCTTGATTGTGCCACTTTGGAGAAAGTGAAGACAGGTGCCCAGAATATACCCTTCTCTTAACAAAGGACTAAAAAGTCAAGTTACTGGCTAAGAAAATGCCCCAAAATGGGAAAAAAATAATACTATGGAAGGTTACTTTCTTGGTGAACAGGTAGTTTCTTCCATTCTTTTGGATGAGAAAGAACAATGCATACCATCAGAGGAAGATATCAAAGTCAAGCTTCTGCATCCCAAACATCCAAAATAAATATGCAACGGTCTCAGCTTCTATTGTTGGAGCCTTGACCTAAAGACCCTAGAGGAATTTAGCAGTTTATCTGGATTCTGCTCAAAGACCAGAGCACAGCCCAGGAAAGGAGTAAACACTTTACCCTTGATTGTGCCACCTTGAAGGAGCTGAGAAATTACAGGTCCCCAGGTGCCCAGAATATACCCTCCTCTTGACAAAGAACTCAAGAGTCAAGTAACTGGTTAAGAACATGCCCCTAAAAGAGAAAACAAATAGAAGGTATTCTTGGTGAGTAGATATTTTCTTCTATCCTTTGCAACAAAATCATGAAAAGCAAGTCAACAGCTTGCTAAAGGAGACCCAATAAAATGTGGGAAAAATTAACACCTTTAAAAAGAGAGAAACTCAAATGACAAAAGAAGCTCAAAAAGTCAATGAGGAGAAGAAGGTTTTAAAGAGCAGAATTAGCCAAATGGAAAAGGAGGTTCAAAAGCTCATTGAAGAAAATAGTTCTTTAAAAATTAGAATGGAGCAGATGGAAGCTAATCACTTTATGAGAAACCAAGAAATTACAAAACAAAACCAAAAGAATCATAAAATAGAAGACAATGTGAAATATCTTATTGGAAAAGTAATGACCCTGGAAAATAGATCCAGGAGAGACAATTTAAAAATTATGGCACTACCTGAAAGCCATGATCAAAAAAGGAGCCTAGATATTATCTTTCAGGAAATTATCAAGGAAAATTGCCCTGATAGTGTAGAATCAAAGAGTAAAATAAATATTGAAAGAATTCACTGATCACCTCCTGAAAGAGATTCAAAAAGAACAACTCCTAGGAATATGGTAGCCAAACTCCAGAGTTTCCAGGTTAAGGAGAAAATAATTCAAGCAGCCAGAAAGAACAATTGGAGTATTGTGGAAAAACAATTGGGATAACACAGGATCTTGAAGCTTCTGCATTAAGGGATCAGAGGGTTTGGAATATGATATTCCAGAAGTCAAAGGAACTGGAATTAAAACCAAGAATCGCCTAGTCAGCAAAACTGAGTATAATACTTCAAGGGAAAAAATGGTCAGTCGATGAAATAGAGGACTGTCAAGCATTTTTGATGAAAAGACCATAGCTGAATAGAAAATATGACTTTCAAACACAAGAATCAAGAGAAGTATGAAAAGGTAAACAGGAAAGAGAAAGCATAAGGGACTTACTGAATTTGAACTGTTTGCATTCCTACCTGGGAAGACAATATTTGTAACTCTCGAAACTTTTCTCAGTATGTGGGTTTTTGGAGAGATTTTACACACACACACACACACACACACACACACACACACACACACATAGGGCACAAAATGAGTTGAATAGGAAGGAATGATATGTAAAAAAGTAAAATTAAGAGGTGGGAGAGAAATATATTGGGAAGAGAAAGGGAGAAATGGAATGGGAAAAATTTTCTGTCATAGGAAAGTTAATCAAACTTTTTCAATGGAGGAAAAAGGGGGAGGTGAGGTCGAAAAAGTAAAGCTTATTCTCATCACATTTGGCTTAAGGAGGGAATAACATACACACTCAATTTGGTAAGAAAATCTATCTTACAATACAGCAAAGTAAGGGAAAAAAGGATAAGTGGGGTGGGGGTGATGGTATAAGGGAGGGCAGATGGGTGTACTGGCAACTGGGAAATAAGAAATACAGGTAATAGGGTATAGAAATCTATCTTGCCCTAGAAGAAAAAAGAGAAGATGGAGATAAGGGAAGGAAGGTGTGTGATAGAATGGAGAGTAGATTGGGGGATGAGGCAATCAGAATGCACGATCTTTTGGCATAGGAGGAGGGGAGAGATGAGGAGAAAATTTGGAACTCCAAATCTTGTGGAAATAACTGTTGAAAACTAAAACTAAGTAAATTGGGGGGACAAAAGAGGCAAGAAAAAGTTTTTTCAATGGACAGGAAAAGGGGGTGGGGTGAGAGGAAAAAAGTGAAGCTTATTCCCATCACATTTAGCTTAAGGAGGGAATCCACTCAATTTGGTATGAAATCTGTCTTACACTACAGGAAAGCAAAGGAGAAGGGAATAAATGGGGTGGGGGGATGGTAAAATGAATGGCAAACACATGGAGGGAGTAATTAGAAATAAACACTTTAGGGGAGGGACAAAGTCTAAAGAGAGAATAGAATAAATAGGTCCAGGATGGCATGGAGGGAAATATAGTTAGTCTTTCCCAACATAACTATTATGGAAGTCTTTAGCAAAACTCTACATACATTGCCCATATTGAATTGCTTGTCTTCTCAATGGGGATGTGTGGGGAGGGAGAACAGGAAAGAAGTTGGAACTCAAAGTTTAAGGAATGAACTCTGAGAATTGTTTATGCAAGCAACTGGGAAATAATAAATACAGGTAATGGGGTATAGAAACATATTTTGCCCTACAAGAAAAGAGAGAAGATGGAGATAAGGGAAGGGAGGGGTGTGATAGAAGGGAGGGTAGATTGAGGAAAGAGGCAATCAGAATGCAGGATGTTTTGGGGTGGGAGAGGGGAGAGATGGGGAGTAAATTTGGAACTCAGAATTTTGTGGAAATGAATGTTGAAAATTAAAAATTAACAAATACACCTTGAAAATTAAAAAAAAAGAAAATGCTATTGTGTTGGAAACAAAGAAACATCAGACAATACATTATGCACATGTCATTATCTTCAGGTCATGGCAGGAATAGAAACGCTTGTCAGAAATTTTCTTTCAGAGAAGCTTCCATTAGATTTTGCACACTTCATTTTACCAAGCTCTTGCCCTCTCATCTTATTTGAAGTTGAGAATGTCTGGGTTCTCCCTACATTTCTGGTAACCTCACTTCCTGCAGTTATACCTTCTTAGTAAGAGATGTGCCAGGGCAACTAGGTGGTACAGTGAATAGAGCACTGGTCCTGGGGTCAGGAGGATTTGAGTTCAAATCCAGCCTCAGGCGCTTGACACTTACTACCTATGTGATCTAGGGCAAGATACTTAACCCCAATTGCCTTGCCTTCACCCTCCATAAAAAAAAAAAAAAAAAAAAAGCAAGATACTGCCCTGGAAGCCTCAAACATTTTAACTCCATCCCAAGGGACCTCATTGCTCTGACTGATATGTTCATTTCATGGTCCCTTTTATGTAGGCTTGATCCAGCTGTGATCAATCTATTCTCAAATATCATCTTCTTTTTCACCCAGGTGACATGGGCATACACTCCTCTTCCCTGACCTTTCTAATAGGAACCCTAGTCCAATCAATATAACCATTATTATATTTTAAAAAAAATCAGTTTCTCATTTTCTCCCTCTCTCAAATCTCTCCCTCATCCATCAAGGAGGCAAAAAATACAATACCCATTATACATATGAAGTCATGCAAAACATTTTCACATTAGTCATGCTGTGGGGGGAAAAAGACAAGAAAAATAAAGTGAAAAAATGTTTCAATCTACACTCAGTTCATCAGTTCTTTCTCTGAAGGTGAATAACATTTTTCATCATAGGATTTTTGGAATTGTCATATCATTGTATTGATCAGAGAATCTAAAACTTTTACAGTTGATTATTGTTATGATATTGTAGTTAGTGTGTATAATGTTCTGGTGGTTCTGCCCACTAAATTTTACACAGGGGCATGTAAGTCTTCACAAGTTTTAATGAAGTCATCCCCTTCATCCTTAAAAAAAATACATCATAACAGAATTTCATCACAATCGTGTACCACAACTCATTCAGCTATTCCCCAATTGATAGACATTCCTTCAGTTTTCAATTCTTTATCCCACAAAAAGATGGCTATAAATATTTTATGCAAATAGGTCCTTTTCTTTTTCCATTTGATCTCTTTGGGAATATTGCCTTGTTACAGAATAGATCATATCAATCTATTTCGATGTGGCTTCAATAATCTTTCTTGTGGTTTTTCAACCCAAAATTTCCTTCCTTGGTTATCACTAGATGACCTTTGTTGTTTCCTAATATTAGAAAATAAACTTCTTGATAAAAAGAACTGCCATACTTTTGAATAAGAATTTCTGAGCTTGAAATGGAATTTTTCATATTTAAACATTTAGTAAATGTTTTATTATTTGATTCAACCACATCCACAATAATTACACTCAGTTTCTTATTGTGGTATAGAAGTTTGTTTGTTTGTCTTATTTTGTTTTTTTTTAATAGAGGTAAAGAGCTGATCTTTAATTCTTAATCCCAATCTCATCTTGATATAGGCTTCAGAAGTTAAGAAATTCATCAAGGCTCAAAAAAAATTCTGCATTTCATATTAAGTAAGTGGGAAATTTTCTTTTTTTCTTTTCTTATAGTTTAATAGTATTTTATTTTTCCCCAGTTTCATGTTAAGAAAATTTTTAGCAATCATTTTTACAAGATTTTTAGTTTCAATATTTTCACCTCCCTTTCTTCCTTCCCTCCTTTGGAAAATGGTAGGCAGTTTATACATGTGCAATCATGTAAAAATATTTCCATATTAGTCACAGCTGTGAAAGAAGAAACAGATAAAAAAGGGAAAATGCAAGAAAGAACAGTAAGTCAAGAAATATGTTGCTATCTGTATTTAGAATCCATCAGTTCTTTCTCTGGATATGGATAGAATTTTTCTTTGTGATTTCTTCCTATTTGTCTTGGATCACGCTGTTGCTGAGAAGAGCTGAGTCATTTATAGTCGATCACACAATGTTCTTCTGGTACTGCTCACTTCAGTCAGCACTGGTTCATGTGTTTCCAGGTTTTTCTGAAATCTGTGGTTTCAACATGTCTTATTGTACAATAGTATTTCATTATATTCATATGCTGTAGCTTGTTCAGTGATTCCCCAATTGTTGGACATCCCCTCAATTTCCAAAGTTTTGCCCTGCCAAAAGAGTTGCTATAAATATCTTTGCACAGGTAGATTCTTTTACCTTTTTTTATGATTTCTTTGGGATATAGACCTAGCAGTGGTGTTGCTAGATCAATGAATATGCATAGTTTTACAGCCTTTTGATCATGGTTCCAAATTGCTCTCCAGAATGGTTGGATCAGGTCACAACTCCAACAGTGCACCAGTATCCCAATTTTCTTACATCCTCTACAATGTTTATCATTTTCCTCTCTTGTGATATTAGCCAATCTGATAGGTATGAGGTGGTATGTCAGAGTTGTTTTAATTTGCATTTCTATAATCAAAAGAGATTTAGAATGTCTCTTCATATGCCTATAGATAGGTTTGATTTCTTCATCTGGAAGCTGTCCATATCTTTTGACTATTATCAATTGGAGAATGGCTTGCATTCTCATAAATCTGATGTAGTTCTATATATTTGAGAAATGAGACCTTTATTAGAGATACTTGCTATAAAAACATTTCCTAGCTTTCTCCTTTCCTTCTATTCTTGATTTCATTGGTTTTGTTTGTATATATCTCTTTTACGTTTTTAATGCTCTCCTGTTTGGTCATGAATTCTTCCCCTCCCCAAAGATCTGACAGGTAGACTATTTCTTACACTGCTAATTTGAATCACCCTTCATGTCTAAATCAAGTACCCATTTTGACCTAATCTTGCTATGCAATGTGAGATGTTGGTCTACATCTAATTTGTGTCCAATTGTTTTCCAGTTTTGCCAGCAGTTATTTTTTTTTTGATCAAATATTGAGCTCTAATCCCAAAAGCTGGGGTCTTTGAGTTTGTCAAACACTAGGTTTCTATGGTCATTGACTACTGTGTCTTGTGTACCTAATCTACTCCACTGATTCATCACTGTTTCTTAATCAGTACCAGATAGTTTTGATGATTACTGCTTGTTAATATAGTTTGAGATCTGCTATGGGTAGGCCACTTTCCTTTACATTTTTCCCCATGAATTCTCTTGATGTTTTGTTCTTCCATACAAATTTTGTTATTTTCTCTAGCTCTATTAAATATTTTTTGATAATTTGATTGGAATGGAACTGAATAAGTAAATTGGTTTAGGCAGAATTGTCACTATTATTATTTTTGCTCAGTTTGCCCATGAGCAATTGATGTTTTCCCAATTGTTTAGATCTGACATTTTTGTGTGAAAAGTGTTTTGTAATTGTATTCATATGGTTGCTGAGTTTGTCTTGTCAGGTAAACTGCTACATATTTTATATTGTTTACAATTATTTTAAATGAGATCTCTCTTACTATTTCTTGCTTCTGGGTTTTATTGGTCATGTAAAATATTTGTGATTTATGTGGGTTTATTTTATATCCTTCAACATTTTTACAGTAGTTAAATATTTCAGTAACTTTTTTTAGTTGATGCTCTAGGATTCTCTAAGTATATCATCACATCATCTGCACAATGGTTCTTTTGTTTCCTCATTGCCCATTCTAATTCCTTTCATTTATTTTTTTTCTTATTGCTATATCTGCATTTCAAGTACCATATTAAATAATAGTGTTGATTGTGGGAATCCTTGTTTCATCCTTGATCTTATTGGGAAGTCCTCTAGCTTATCCCCATTGCAGAAAATGCTTACTGATGGTTTTAGATAGATATTGCTTGTAATTTTTAAAGAATACTCTTTGTATTCCTATGTTCTCTAGTGTTTTAAATAGGAAAGGATGTTGCATTTTGTCAAAAAGTTTTTTCAGCATCTATTGAGATAATCATGATTTCCCTTGGCTCTGTTATTGATATAGTCAATTACGTTGATAGTTTTCCTAATTTTGAAACAATCTTGCATTCCTCATATAAATTACACCTTGTCATAATGTATAATCCACGTGATATATTGCTGTAATCACCTAGCTAGTACTTTGTTCAAAATTTTTTCATTGGTATTCATTAGGGAAAGTGATCTGTGATTTGCTTTCTCTGTTCTAGTTTTGTCTGATTTTAGATTATCTGCACCATATTTGAATCATAAAGGGAGTTTGGTAGGACTACTTCTTTCCCTAATTTTCCAAATAGTTTATATAGCATTGGAATTAAATGTTCTTTACATGTTTGGTAGAATTCACTTGTAAACACATCTGGCCCTGGAGATTTTTTCCTAGGGAGTTTATTAGTGGCTTGTTCAACTTTCGTTTCTAAGATGGGGTTATTTAGGCATTCTATTTTCTGTTTCATTAATCTAGGTAATTTATGTTTTTGTAGGTATTCACTGATTTCACTCAGGTTATCATATTTATTGGCATATAATTGGGCAAAATAAGTCCTAATGATTACTTTAATTTCTTCATTGGTGGTGATTTCACCCTTTTCATTTTAGATACTGAATATGTAGCTTTCTTCTTTCTTTTTTTTTTAAATCAAATTAACCAGTGCCTTATCTACTTTATTTTTTTTATAAAGCCATTTCTTCCATTTATTTATTAACTCAGTAGTTTTTTTCTTTCAGTCTTATTAATCTCACCTTTGATTTTCAGGATTTCCAT
The DNA here is from genome assembly GCA_023548195.1 of Bettongia penicillata ogilbyi. Taxonomy (NCBI): domain Eukaryota; kingdom Metazoa; phylum Chordata; class Mammalia; order Diprotodontia; family Potoroidae; genus Bettongia; species Bettongia penicillata. The sequence goes on along the minus strand of JAJHZJ010000426.1, from coordinate 12,436,811 downwards.
TTTGGTGCTCAGTTGAGGATTTTTAATTTGTTATTTTCTAGTTATTGTTACTTTCATGTCCAATTCATTGATCTATTCTTTTTTCCACTTTGTCAATGTAAGAATTTAGAGAAATAATTTTTCCCCTAAATATTATTTTGACCGCATCCCATAAATTTTGGCATCTCATCTCATTGTTGTCATTCTCTCTAATGAAAATCTTGATTATTTCCATGATTTGTTTTTCACCCACTTATTCTTTAGTAGATGATTTAGTTTCCAATTAATTTTAATCTATATTTCTAATGACATTTGGGTGAATATAATTTTATTACATCATGATACAACAATAATATATTTAATATTCCTGCCGTTTTTCATTTGATTTTGAAATTTTTCTGCCCTATTATATACATAGGTGTCATATGCTGCTGAGAAAATGATATATTCCTTTCTGTTCCCATTCAATTTTCTCCACAGGTCTGTCATAGCTATCTTTTTGAGGATTATATTTACCTCCTTACTTTCTTGTTTAATTTTTGGTTGAATTTATTGAGATCTGAGAAGATATTGTTGAGGTCACCCTTTTAGTATAGTTTTGCTGCCTATTTCTTCCTGTAACTCACTTGACTTTTAAGAAAATGGATGCTTTACCATTTGGGGCATATATGTTTAGTATTGATATTGCTTCATTGCCTATGGTACCTTTTAGCCAGATGTAGCCTCCTTTCTTATCTCTTTCAGTTAGGTCTATTTTTTCTTTTACTTTGTCTGAGATCAGGATTGCTATCCTCAGTTGGATTTTTTTTTTTATTTCAGCTGAAACATAGTAGATTCTGCTCCAGTCTCTTACCTTTACTTTGCGGTGCGTCTCTCTGTTTCAAGAGTGTTTCCTGTAGACGACATATTGTACGATTCTGGTTTTTAATCCACTCTGCTATCTGCTTCTGTTTTATGAGAGAGTTCATCTTGTTCAAATTCTCAGTTATGATTACTATGCATTTCCCTCCTTCCTATTCTTCTTCCTTTTTCTTCTCTCTTTTCACCTTTCCCTCCTCACAAGTGTTTTGCTCCTGTCTACCATCTCCCCTGATATGCTCTCCTTTCTCTCAGTCCCCCCTCTCACCCCCCTTTACTTGATCTCCTCCCCACCTACTTTCCTGTCAGGTAAGATAGATTTCTATATTCAATTGATTTTGCTTATTATTCCCTCTTTGAACCAATACTGATGAAAGTAAGGTTTAAGTGAGGCTCATCGCCTACCCTCCCATATCCCCCTCCACTCTAATAGGTCTTTTGAGTCTCTTCAGTGAAACAATTTACCCCATTCTACCTCTCCCTTTGTTCTGCACCCATTGTACCCCTCTCTTTTCCCTTACTTTTTTGTCATTCCCTCAAATTCACCATGTACCTACACCTTCTGTAGATTCCTTCTAGCTATATTATTAGTAATACATTTTTTTTAAGAATTACAAATGTCATGTGCCCTTGTAGAGTTGTAAATAACTTAGGTTCATTGAATCCCTTATGTTTTCTTATTCTTTTTCTTTTTTTCTTTTTTCTTTTTTTTTTTTGGTTAACCTGTTTATGCTTCTCTTAAGTCTTGATATTGGAGGTCAAATTTTTGGTTTGGTTCTGGTTTCCTACCTACAAAAGCTTGAAATCCTTCTATTTCATTGACCAAAACAAATGGTATGTATTGATGTATTATGCTTAATTTTACCAGGTAAGTGATATTTGATTGTAGTACCAGCTTCTTTGCCTTCCAGAACATCATGTTCCATTTCCTCTGATTCTTTAATGCTGCAACTTCAGAGTCCTATTTGTGACTCCCTGATATTTGAATTGTTTTCTTCTGGCTGCTTATAGTACTTTTTTCCTTGAAAATCTGTCTGAGATCAGGATTGCTATCCCCACTTTTTTTTTTTTAACTTCAGCTGAAGCATAGAAAATTCTGCTCCAGCCTCTTACCTTTATTCTGTTGTGTGTCTCTCTGTTTTCAGGTGTGTTTCTTGTAAACAACATATTGTATGATTCTGGTTTTTAATCCACTAGGCTTCTAAAATTTGGCTATAATATTCCTTGGAGTTTCTATTTTGGGGTCTCTTTCCTGAGGTGATCAGTGGATTTTTTCAATACTTATTTTGGCCTCTGGTTCCAACACATCAAGGATGTTTTTCTTGATAATTTCTTGAGAGATGCTCTTCAGATCCTTCTTTTGATCATGGCTATTATTGTTATTATTATTATTATTACTATATTATTATGAAAATATCTCTCCTGGAAGTATTTTCCAGCTCAGTTGTTCATTCCCCCCCCCAAAGAAAAGTATTTTTCATTTTCTTCCATCTTTTTGGTTCTTTTGATTTTGTTGATTGATTTTTGATGTCCCATGGAGTTATTATCTTCCATTTCTCCAAATCTGACTTTTAAGTTGTTGTCCTCAATTGACTTTTTGTACTTACTTTTCCAATTGGTCAATTGTACACTTTAAGGAATTGCTTTCTTCTGTGGATTTTTCTATCTCCTTTTCCATTTGGCCAACTCAATTTTTAAGCAGTTTTCCAAGCCACTGATTCTTTTTTTTTTCATAATTGTCTTGCATCACTTTAGTTTTTTTTTTTCTTCTACCTCTCTTATGTGGTTTTTAAGCTCCTACTCAAGCTCTTCCATGAGTTATTTCAGGGCTTGAGGCCACTTCCAAATTTTCTTTGTGGTTTTTCCCACAGGCATTTTGACATTGTTGTCTTCTGAGTTTACTTGTTGATCTTCCCTGCTACTATAATAACTTTCTATTATCAGATTAATTTTTTTGTTTGTTCATTTTTTTGGACCTATTCCTTTCTTTTGCATTTGGTCTCAACTTCCAGTATAGAAAGGGCTCTATCTCAGGTTTCTTGTGCCAGTGGCTGTAGGCCATGGCTATTTACCTGGTGCTGCATTGATGGTACCCTGAGGACCACAGGGGACCCTTGTGCCTGGTGCTGTGTTGAGGGCATAAGGTGGAGGGTGGTTACCTGATGCTGAGCTGGGACCCTACTGGTAGCATCTGATATGTACTGAGGCCAAATTGGGTGTTTTTGCTTTCTTCATGGCTTCACTGAAGCAGAGAGAGTTCTCACTGATGGATGCCTAACTGCAGGGGGCTACATCATAGCATGTGGTGGTTCTTGGAGATGGAGTGTGTTATTTCCCCTGGTTATGCTATGGCACTTGGAAGGTCTTATCTTGGTGTTTTCTTGCTCTACCTCATTGGGTCTCAGGAGTTCCTACTGGTTTGCTGATGTGGGGCTTGCTGGGATGCTTCTCATTCTGAAACACACTCCTTTGACTTGAGTGAGAAGGACTTTTCTTGCCAATTCTCCTGAAATCAAAGACTGCTTCATCTCATCTTACTGTTGGCTCTGCTGTTCCATGATTTACTCTAGGGTAGGACGTAATTTTGTGGGTTTTATTTGGATATTAATGTGAGAGAGCTACATTGATTCATGACCTACTCCATCACCTTGGCTCCCAGAAGTCCAGGAGAATTTCTGATTTTTTTTTTAGAAATAGCAGATAAATAAGCAGATATAGCTTTATATTATCCTCACAACAAGTAACTGAGTGCAAGATTATGTGTTGGGGTAGGGGGAAAGGAAGTAAGGCATATTGTTGAGCAATATCCACAATATTCTATCAACAGAAAAACCATCATAAGTAGATGTAGGCTTAGTTTAAAGAGGCAGCTCCTAATAATCAGAGCTGTCTAAAAGTGAAATGAACTATTTTACGATAGTCTTCATGAGGAGTTCAGGAGGAGATTTGTTAATGATACTGTAGACAGGATTTCTATTCAGAAATGGCTTAAATTCGTCTCCCTCACCTTTCCCAACTACAATCCCTTTCCAACTCTGAGATTCTATAAAATTTTCATTGATTGCTTCATAAATTTTCTGTGATTTCATTATATCTTTATTTAATTATCTTATTTTACAGTCACACCTTGGTAAAATGAGTCACTTTATAAGATTCGATTCAATTCAAAAAGCATTTCAAAATTCTCCTATGTGCAAAGTACTGTGCTACTTGATGAGAACAAATAAAAAAAATAATAGTCTCTGAGCTCAAGGAGCTTATATTCTATATCCCTTTACTATAGTACAATGAGATGAGAATTGAGTCCCCAGAGCATGGAATATAGGGATCAGGGAAACAAGAATCTATGTTTTTATTATTCAGTCAGTTAATAAACATTCATCATATACCTACTATGAACCAGACATTGTATTAAACACTGGAGTCAAAGAAATGAAAAGACAGTCACTGCTCTCAAGTAGACTACAGTCTAATTGAGGAAACAACATTCAAACGATATACTCTGTTTAACATAAATTAAAGAAAATGAACAAAGGGAAGCCATTGGCATTAAAAGGAGACTAGGAAATGCTTCCTGTGGAAGGTCATATATTAACTGGAACTTGAAGGAAGTCTGGGAATCTAGGAGGTGAAGATGGTGAAGGAAAGAACTCTATTTATTTGAGACAGCCAGTGAAGATGCTCAGTGTCTGAAAATGGAATATGTTGCTCAAAGAACAGTGAGTACACCAGTGTCACTGGATCACAAAATGTAAGGAGAAGAGTAATGTATAAAAAGACTGGAAAGAAGACAGGTTATGAAGGACTTTTAATTCTAAACAGAGTATTTTATATTAATCCTAGAGGTGAAGGGGAGCCACATGTGTGCATTGAGTCTGGAGCTGGCATAACAAGACTTACAGTTTAAAAAGCAGCCAAGTGGCAAATGGGTTAGAATGGGAAGAAAGTTCAGGAAGGAAGATCAATCAGCAGACTATGTCAATAGGTTAGGTACAGGGTAAGCGAAGCCCTGAATGGAGGTGATGATAGTGTCAGAAGAGAGAAGGGGTTGTGTACAAGATATGTTATAAACAAAACTAACAAATCTTATTGACAGATTAGATTTAGAATTAGATTACACCTGGATTTCAAACCTGAGTGACTCGAAAGATGGTGGTACCTTCATACCATAAGGAAGTTTGGAAAAATGATGGGTATTGGGGGAAAGAAAATGAGATCAGTTTTGGACACTGACTTTAAGGTTTTTATGGGGCATCAAGTTGGAGAGGTCCAATAGGCAACTGGACATGCAAGACTAGTGGTAGGGAGAGAGATTAGGACTGAATGAGTAGATAGTCATCTGAGTAGGGATGACAATTGAAATGATGACAGCTGATAATAGAAACTGAATGGAGGGAAGAGTGAAGAGGTGCCACAATCTATCTAGTCTTGGGAGACCCCTATAGCTAATGAATATGGCCTGGATAAAAATAAAACCAAAAAAAGACAGAAAAGGAGAAGTCAGGTAGAAAGAGATGCAGGAGAGAGTAATGTCATGAAAACCCAGAGAAAAGTGAGTAACAAGGAGAAGAGTATGACCTTCAGTATCAAAGGTTCTAAGAGACTGAGAAAGTTAAAGATTGAGAAAAGGTTATCATAATTTCACTATTAATAGATCATTATAACTTTGGAGGGAGTAGTTCCAAGTCAGATGAAGCCAGAAGCTACACTGTAGTGGATTAGGAAGAGAGTGAGATTAAATGAATGCCTCTATTGTAGATATAATTCTTAAGGAGTTTAGTTATAAATGGGAAAAGAGATATGAGATGACAGTGAAATATGATAGATGTATTAAGTAAGAGTAGCTTGATGGTAAGGAAGGAAGAAGCACACTTTAAGGTGGTAGGGAAATAGTGAGTAGACAAAGAGAAATAGAAAATAATTGAGAGAGTGAAGACGATAGAGGAGGAATCAGAGTAGAATACGTGCCAGGCACTGGGCTAAGCACTGGGTATATTAAGAAAGGCGAACACAGTTTCTGCTTTTAAGGAGCTCACTTTCAAATGAAGGAGACAATATACAAACACCTTTATATATAGGTGATATGTACAGAGTAAATTGGAGGTGATCTGAGAGGGAAGGAAACAGCAATGATGAAAATAAGAAAGGGTTCTTACAGAATATGGGGTTTTAAATGAAATTTGAAGGAAGTCAAGAAAGAATGACAGGGGTAAGGGAAGAATATTCTGGGCATGAGGAACAGTGAAAAGTCAACAGAACCAAAAGATAGGATGTTTATGAGAGGAATAGAAGGGATGACAATATTGATAGAGAGAAAGACTTTAGGTGGGTAGGGAAGAAGGAAAACTTGACATCATAAGGTTCTAACTAGAGAGTGAAGAACTGGAAGACATTATAGAAGGTGACCCTAAGCAGTGAGAGAAAATATGGAGGCAGTGGGATCATGTAGAGCAGAGATATTTGGAAGAGGGGAGAATCTTTTAGAAAGCAGGTGATTTTGAAAAGAGAGAAATGAGAGACCTAAAATGGGAGGATAAGATCCATTAGACAATTAGTTTTGGACCAAGCTACTATCTTAAAATGATTAGTCAGAGTGGGATGTTCAAAGAATGAGGTCACTGGCATTGTAGAGGAAGATGAGCATAATGTAATGAGAAAAAATCACTAGATTTGGAATCAAAAGACCTGGTTTCAGTTTCTGGATTTAAACTGCCTAACTATGTGACCTTGGGCAAATACTTTATCCTTATACGAAATGTGAGTTTGGGACTTGATGATTTCTAAGATCTCTTCCATCACTTACCTTCTGCAGTTCTAAAATTCTATGATGACCTACTGCCCTCATAGGAGTAAGAACTAGGATGGACAGAATCACAGTTATCTCACACATGGAAGTGTCCTCAATGTCCATCTAATACAACTCATTCTAGATCAGGGATCATCTCTGTAACATACCCAACTAATTTCTACCCTTTATGTCTCTTGTCTATGCCTCCTCCTTTCCTTCACCTCACTAAGGCTCAGAAATTTTGTTTGCATCTCTTGACATTCAAGGCTTTCATGCTTTACTGAATCACCTCCCAAAGCAGCTCATTTTATTGGTGGATACTTCTAATAGTTAACAAGTTTTTCCTTAACTTAAACCTAAATTTATCTCTTTGCAATGTTCACCTACTGTTCCCAATTCAGCCCTCTGGGTCAGAACCAAAGCTAAACAAAACAAGTCTATGCCTTCTTCATGCAGTAGCCCTTTAAATTCTTAAATATAGATATTATGTTCCTGAAATCTCACAAGTCTTTTTTTTCTCCATGGTGTTCTCTGTTCCTTCCATTCATCCTAATATGGTACAGCTAAAACCTCTGAAAACTCTCTGGCTTTGCAATGTTCTTCCTTCCTTCAGAAAATTACCCAGAACGGCACACTATACTCTAGATACTCCCTAATTAGATTGGAATGCAAGAGGACCATCATCTCCCCAGTTCTAGATGCTATATGTCTTATGTTTTGTATTCCATTCCTTTTCCCATTAAAGAATAACTTCTTTGACTGACTGATTTTCCTCTGAGACATTATTATCTTGAAGTCTTTCGCCATCTTGGCTTTTCCTGCCCATATAAAAATACAAATATGTTCTCATCTTGCCCCACTGTGGCAGACTTTCCCTTAATCATCTATCACGTAGCACTTTAAAATTCATTCAGGAAATTATCATTCAACATTGTTTGTGATAGTCATTTAATTCTCTACACTAATGGTGTCAAATTCAAATAGAAAGGATAAGGGCATTAATGTGAACATTAGGATCTCTTCAGGCTACATAGTGACTTAATTTTGAAATTTATTATCCCTTTTCATTTTTATTATTTATTTTATTATTTATTATTATATTTCTTATTTTTTTCTTTTGCTAAAGATATCCCAATTACATTTTAATTTGATTTGGGCTGCACTTGGCCCATGGGCCATGTGTTTGATATCTCTGCCCTACTTGACTATTAGCACCATGAGGGCAGGATAATGCAGTATCAACACCTTATGTTCCACCCACACCTTCATCATGATTATCCAGGGATGGTATATAGTACTTCTTTAATTAAAATGAGATGAATTGAATTCATATACATAATATCAACTGGACACACACATGTATACACACATCATAATTGATTGAAACACATCAACATTGAAACAAACATACATTCTTTCCTTCTGATCTCAACTTTACAGATGAGGAAATGAGACTGAGAGTTTAAGGAACTTAGTCAAATTTGTACAATTAGCAAAGGTCAGGACCAGGATTTGAATCCAAGGCTCTTGACCTCATATTCAGCATACTGACTACTATGCAGCAAATACTGAATGCCTATTTGTTGCATGTAATTCAACAGATTGCATTAAATAAATGGTAGCTTCTCAATGGTGGCTGCTTATTCAGTGTAGAATTAAGTATGGTCAACTTTGGGTGGGGAAGTAATAGGAGTAAAGACAAACAACTTCTGTCTCTATTGATATCCCGGAACTACCTTTCCAAACAATGATGCTGTCTGGGCAACACAATGCTTTTCTCTGGCTTTTGTAGCACAATAATCCTGTTACTATTATAACCAAGTGGTCAACTGGGAACATTAAAATGGACCGTGACTGATTTCATTCTGCTGTTTCAGAGACTTGGAGAAGGGGTAAGATTAAGACAGGTGACAGAGTCAGTTCTCTAGTCGATACGTTAACAAATCCGCTTTGAAAGTCTCAAGTTGGTCAAGTTCTGTGACGTGCGTATATGCATGTTTTGGTGGGGGAGGTGAAGGGGTGATGGAATGGAATGCATAGTTAGTCTTACTAGATGTGTGAACAAGTCACTTAATCACTAAAAGGCTCCATTTCCTCATCAGTAAATCTGGGATAATAATAACGCCTACCTCACAGAGTTATTCTGAGGATCGGAATAATATATACAAAATGCTCTGTACACTTTAAAGCACATATAAATATTATTATTATTTATTATTATTATTTCATCAGTACCATGTTCATTATTCTTTACCTTGAAGATCTTCCTGTGAAATGATCTCTACATCAAGGAAAGAGGAGAAATTGAATTGGTCATCATCGTTTGAGAAGTACTTTCCAAACCCGGTACGTTTGGATCTTGTGATTTCTTTTTCTTCTTTTTTTTTTAAAATTTCTATTTATTTATCTTTAGTTTTCACAAGACTTTGAGTTCCAAATTTTCTCCCCTTTTATCCCCTCCCCCCACCCCAATACACCGAGCATTCTAATTTTCCCTATCACCAATCTGCCCTCTCTTCTTTCATCCCTCCCTTTTCTTGTCCCAATCTTCTCTTTTGTCCTGTAGGGCCAGATGACTTTCTATTCCCCATTACCTGTACTTTTTATTTCCTAGCAGCAAGAACAATACTCAACAGTTGTTCCTAAAACTTTGAGTTCCAACTTCTCCCCATCCCTCCTTCCCCACCCATTCCCTTTGGGAAGGCAGGCAATTCAATATAGGCCATATCTGTGTAGTTTCGCAAATGACTTCGATAATAGTTGTGTTGTGTAAGACTAACTGTATTTCCCTCCATCCTATCCCCATTGTTTCTATTCTGTCTTTTAATCCTGTCCCTCCCTGAGTGTTGACTTCAAATTGCTCCCTCCTCCCATTGTCCTCCCTTCCATTATCCCCCCCACTCTGCTTATCTCCTTCTCCCCCACTTTCCTGTATTGTAAAACAGGTTTTCATACCAAAATGAGTGTGCATTTTATTCCTTCCTTTAGTTGAATGTGATGAGGGTAAACTTCTTGTTTTTTTCCTCAGCTCTCCTCTTTTTCCCTCCACTAAAAAGTCTCCTGATTGCCTCTTGAATGAGATATAATTTACCCCATTCCATTTCACCCTCTTTCCTCCCACTACATTTCTCTCTCACCATTTACCTTAATTTTTTTTAAGATATGGTCCCATCCTATTCAATTCACTCTGTGCTCTCTGTCTCTGTATGTGCGTGCATGTGTGTATGTGTGTGTGCACACGTATACATGTGTGTATGTGTGTGTGTATAATCCCACCAACTACCCAGATAGTGAAAAATTTTAAGAGTTAAAAATATTGTCTTTCCATGTAGGAATGTAAACAGTTCACTTTTGGTAAGTCCCTTATGAATTCTCTTTGCTGTTTACTTTTTCATGCTTCTTCTCATTCTTGTGTTTGAAAGTCACATTTTCTTTTCAGCTCTGGTCTTTTCATCAAGAATGCTTTAAGTTCCTCTGTTTCAATGAAAGACCATATTTTCCCCTGAAGTATTATACTCAGTTTTGCTGGGTAGGCGATTCTTGGTTTGAGTCCTAGTTCCTTTGACTTCTGGAATATCCTATTCCACGCCCTTTGATCCCTTAACATAGAAGCTGCTAGATCTTGTGTTATCCTGATTGTATTTCCACAATACTGGAATTGTTTCTTTCTAGCTGCTTGCAATATTTTCTCCTTGACCTGCGTATTCTGGAATTTGGCCACGATGTTCCTAGGCGTTTCTCTTTTTGGATCTCTTTCAGGTGGTGATCGATGGATTCTTTCAATACTTATTTTGCCCTCTGGTTGTAGAATGTCAGGGCAGTTTTCTTTGATAATTTCATGGAATATGATGTGTAGGCTCTTTTTTTGATCATGACTTTCAGGTAGTCCCATAATTTTGAAATTGTCTCTCCTGGATCTATTTTCCACGTCACTGGTTTTTCCCATGAGATATTTTACATTCTCTTCCATTTTTTCATTCTTTTGGTTTTGTTTGGTGATTTCTTGGTTTCTCAGAAAGTCATTAGACTCCATCTGTTCCATTCTAATCTTGAGAGTACTATTTTCTTCAGTGAGCTTTTGAACCTCTTTTTCCATTTGGCTAATTTTGCTTTTGAAAGCATTCTTCTCCTCATTGGCTTTTTGAACCTCTTTTGCCAATTGAGTGAGCCTATTTTTCAAGGTGTTATTTCCTTCAGCATTTTTTGGGGTCTCCTTTACCAAGGTATTGACCCATTTTTCATGCTTTTCTTGCATCTCTCTCATTTCTCTTCCCAGGTTTTCCTCCACCTGTATAACTTGCTTTTCAAAATCCTTTTTGAACTCTTCCATGGCTTGAGCCCACTGGACATCCACCTGGGGTGTCTGGGATACAGAGGCCCCACCTTCCATGTCTTTCCCTGATGGTAAGAATATTTCCTTGTCATCAGAATTGAAAGGAGGGAACATCTGCACCCCATCACAGTAGCTCTCTATGGTCTTATTTTGCTTCCTTTTTCTGGGCATTTTCCCAGCCAGTTACTTGACTTCTGAGATTCCTCTCCACCCCCACCTAGATCTGCCCAGCTAGTGCTTGTGGTCTGAGATTCAAATGGGCTTTCTGTGGCAGGTGCAGCTTCTATTCAATGTGAACTTAAGTTCTGGTCCTTGGGTGGGGGCAGGGCCGCCTCCCAGGCTCAGTTCCCTCAGGGGCTTTATGCAGAGACCTTCAGTATTGAAGATCCTGCCTGCTCGAGGAGTCCCGGCAACAGCTGCCTCTGCCTCTGCCACTGCCTCCTGAGTGGGCCCGAGTCACCGAGACACCCCGCTCCCCTCTTGGCCAGCCCAGAAGTCTCTCTCACTGACCTGGAGCATCGGTGGGTGGAGGGACCTGCGCGGCCACCGGCGGTTCCGTCCCTGAAGCCTGCTTGGATCTGCTCCTCTGGGGCCGCGGCCAGGGCAGCACTGGAGTGGGCTCTGCTTTCTGGGTGCGACGGACCTCTGGGGACAGCTCTCCAGGGCTCTCTGGAACAGAAATCTCTTCCACTGTTTTTCTGCATGCCTTGCAGTGATCCAGAATTTGTGGGGAGTTCTTCTTGCAGGAAATATGTGGGCTGTGGGTTTGAAGCTAGCATACGTGAGAGTTTCTCCTCCGCCATCTTGGCTCCACCCCCGGATCTTGTGATTTCTATCACAATAAAAAGTCAGCCTGAAAACTATGCACTACCATAGCCTGCTGTCTATCCCATTTAACATCTTCTAGATATGATCTAATCTGTTGATATTCTTAAATAGGGAACCCAGAAATGAAGTTTTTTTGTTTAATCATTTCACTTGTGTCCAACTCTTTGTGATCCAGTGAACTTCAATACTGAGCATGGAAGTTTTTTGGCAAAGATACTGGAATGGTTTAACATTTTCTTCTCCAGCTCATTTTACATTTGAGGAAACTGAGGCAAACAGGACTAAATGATTTGTCCAGGGTCACACAAGTAGTAAATGTCTGAGGCTGGATTTGTACCCAGGTCTTCCTAACTCAAAGCCTGGCACTCTATCCACTGTGCTACCTACCTGCCCCTTAGAACTGAAGACAACATTTCAAATGAGATTGGAACAAACAGCAGTCACTTATCAAATTTGGAAGCTTTTTAAAAATTTACATAATATAGTTGTTGGGGTGGGGATAGGGGTTCTCTTTCATGAATGCCTGGGATTGTTCCCATACTCCTCATGGTTTCTGATGAGGCTTTGTCTCTAGGAAACAATGGACCTAGGTCACTTCTGACAACCTGAGACTTGGGACATTCTTTCCTAAGACTATGCACAAATTGTCAGGCTGTGAATTGGCAAGCCAACAACTACAAAAAAAGTTTTTAATTAGCTCTTAGAAAAGATCAGGAACTGCAGAGAAATATGGGGAAAGGAAACTGCTGGGAGCCACACACTGTTCTTTGAACTATAATTAGAAAGCTGGATTTAAATGCTACAAAAAAATCCATTAGCAGCTACATTATCTACTGAAATTTTAGAAAAGAAAGGGGGTGGCTTCAGTGTGTTTATAAATATTTCTGGTTTAAGGAAGTATATACCATTTGAGGATAAAACACCATGAAGTGGATGAAACCAAGTGCAATAGACTACCTTTTAAGACTGCCCCATCACTGTAGGGCTTCTAACTGAGCCTGGACCAACTCATGTTGAAGATGATGAGGAGGTTGCTTTTCCAGTATGGGTTGGATTAGAAACCCTCTAAAGTTCCTTCTCATTTTGTTCCTCTAAGACACTAGAATTCTATTTCTTTTTGATCCTTGAAAATGGGTAGTTATTATTCTAGCAATTGACAGAAAAAAAACCTGGATTAGACTTCTAAATACACTTCAATCTTCATCTCAA